>APFE031363574.1:51668-123046 GCA_000404065.3 Pinus taeda
CCTCCAAAAATAAAACCATTTTATGGAGTGTATCGATTCCCTAAATGACTTATCTTTTAGTCAACCATAATGCCATTTTCATGAAATATGTATTGAAAATTAAAATAATATCTATATTTTGATGAATAGAATGTGAGTGGTTTTTATGTTTTCTATTTTTTTTTCCCATCTCCATTTAATTATTTTTTTTACATTTTTTAGTTTTTTACTTCCTAGTTTACATATATATTTTAAGTATTTTGAAAAATGTACACAATGAAGTGGTATATTGTTTTTATGTTTGAGCTTTTTCATACATTTTGAAAGCAACATTCTTGGTTGAGAATCTTTGTGAAAAATTAACATATTTTTTCTTTATGCTCTTCCTCTCCTTCCAAATGCTTTTCATATGTTATTTGATTAAGGCATTTTAATTTATTTTATCAATTATGGTTACTTGAATTGAAATTGATGATTCTTCGTGTTCATATTTTAATTTGGGTAAAAAATTCAATGAATATTGTAATCTTAAAATTCACTTTATTGAGAAAAATATTTTTGAAGACAAATATTAACAAATTTGTATTGAAAGGAAAAAAAGATGTTTACTTTATTATTATGGAAGTTTTTAAAATAAAAGTAAAATGGAAAAATTCAACAAATCTTAAAAGAGAAATATATTATTATTATAATCCAATTTTAAGGTCGCGGCCAAGCCAGACACCACATTGGTGTATGAGACCCCCTTGTTTGTGGTACCAAGTACCCACCTCCGCGCAACTATTTGACTGCTAAGTCTACAAAGGCATACATACTCTACCCCCCGATGGTTTTGAACCTGTAACCTCTTAAGAGGAAACAGGTGCTCTTAACCATTAGGCCCACTCAAGCTGTATAATTGTTCGACACCTCACAATTGTTAATTTAATACATATTTTCTGCATATAAATTTAATTATTATTAATCAATTATTAAATCAATAATAATGTGATATATAATTCATGCAACCAATGAATTCAAAAAGAACTCATGTTGATGCTTGTGGGTTTTGTGATCATGGAAACAATAATATCATTGGATATTCCAAATGTTGTAGCATTTAATTTCTCAAGGAGATCATTATATTATTTTTCTTATGATATTTCACACGGAATATGATCATCTCTATGACCCCACACCTAGTGGAAGTACTTCACTTTAACCCTGCGATTTTGTTTGGATGCAATGCACTTTGGAGGATTTCATGTGTCAACGGACATCATGTACGAATAAAAGGAGCATGGAGGAAATAATTTCATTTCAGAAAGGTTATTACATTATTGCCACAGATTTTGTACAACTAGACAATTGAAAACTCAAAGAAGCTATACTCATGGAAGATTGTTTCCCACAAAAAACACACAAAAAGAGTCTTTGAAATAACCCTTTATGGATTACATTTGGAAGGTAGTATCTCTCCATCTCTTGGTAGCCTCTCCTTATTGTGAACTTTGCAATGTTGAGAAAAAAGTTTGGTAGGAAAAATTCCACCATAATTTGGGTATCTTAAAGTGCTCCAAACACTTTATATCAACATTAATATTATTTGGGGCTATACTACAAAATATTTTGTAATTTTACACACATTCAATCAATCATTCTTTCAAAAAATATTCGACAAAGACTAGACCAAGATAATTGGGTCATCTAGTCGAGTTGGAATATCTCTCCTTGTTCATTAGTCTTATGAGTAGAAGTATTGAACTTCTTTGAGAAAATGCACATCTCTCTAAGTATTAGAAATTTATTTTAACAATCTTTTTGGTCACGTCCTTTCAACTCTAGGAAATTACACTTAGTCATCAAGTATTAATTTTTCCATAAACAACTCAAGTGGAGGAATTCAAGTTAAATTGGACTTGCTATAGAACTTAGATTCCTTTATCTATATTCAACAACATGTTGGGATACAATTCCTCTATCTCTACAAAATTGCTCTTCTCCTTTTTAATATTTCTTGCTTCAAACATGCTAATTGGTAGTATCCTTGAAGCCACTACAAAATTAGGAAAGTTGGCCCTTCTAAGTTTTTATCAAACACGTTAACAAGCAACATACTTGACGTAATTTTCATTCCACCAACACCATAAGGCATAAGAGTCCAAAGAACGATGGAACAACTAGCGTTGATAGATCAACGACAATTGATCTTTCACAACGAATTTTCTATATCATCTACACTTTTGCTACGATGGTTATAGGTTCCATATCATTGCATTACTGACATTGGAACCTACCATAAGACCAATGAGTTGGGTTTCTTAATTTTTTTAAATATTAAAAAATATCTCTACCCACATAAATTTTCATCAGGTTCAAAATTTCACACATTAAATTAATTTGAACTAAATTTAAGGTACCGTATGTCTTACAATTGATTTCCAACTGTGAAACATTTGAAATGGCTAATAACTTTTCACCAGGTTCAAAATCTCACACACAAAATTATCTTGAACTAAATTCTAGTTTTCTTTTGGTTGGGATTAAAATTTTACAGACCAGCTATCATGTGGCATGAGCCAGCTCAAAACTTCTATGATGAAAGTAGTAAACTCACTCAAAAGGGATTTTTCTACATGAATGAAATTTTAACATTGTTCCTCATTATTCAAGTTATAATGCGTCTTGCATTTCCCACAATAAACTTGAGCCATAATCCTCATCATTCAATTTATGTTAATTTTAGGTTGTCTTCCTCAACATTCAATATATGTGATTTTTAAGTTGTGTTCCTTATCATTCAATTTATCGTGTATGTCATTTAGATTAATATTGCAAAAACAACAATGACAACACAAATATCATCCAAGAACTATTAGTTTCGTATATGAAAATATACAATGCAGGATCAACAAAATTTTTGGAGCAATTAGATCCTACTGAATATGAAAGTATTAATATAGAATTTTTTATTTTTTTCATTCTAAATCCTCTGCTACAACCATGCACTTCATATACAATACATTTAAGTCATCGTGATGAGAAATCTCATGTTAAAAATAATAGTAGGCCTAAAATAGTCATGAACAATGGACATAAAAGCAATCGTTATATAGAATCACCAAACATAGAGCAAACCTTATATTAAAAAATTCTATAACTCATAAAAAAAAAATTTCCAAGTCCATAATTATAAGTAATTTTCCAAAAAAATGTCTAATAAATTCATATCAAAATGGAATCAACACAATTACCATCAACTTAACAAAGTCTTAGTGAGTAATACACAAATATATTAAACTAGTCAAATAATGATCAGACTCGAGTGCACTTGACAAATAATTGAAACTCACTAAAACCCTTAGTAAAAGACTCTACAAATCTTGAAAAAAATATCCATTTTTTATAGATGTTATAGAAAAAATATATTTTACAAAATTCAACCTTTTTTGCTTATTTTATTTTCCAAGGAGTTTGTATAGTATTTAACATTTTTCATTTTTCTGGTTTTGACAAAATATCATGCTTTCATTTGTCGACTAAATTAGATCTTTTTTCACTTGCCCAGTTTTTGTCACAAATATTTCATGTTTACACTGTATCTAAGTTATACTTTTTATTGTTTAGTGTCGCAAGATAATTTTCTAAGTCAATTAGTTTTAAGCATACTGGTGAAAAACTATTAACACTAAAAATATCATAGTTCTTCAAAAATAAATTTTGCCTTTCTACTCATATTACAATAATTAGTTCCACATGGAAATACCACAATATTATAATCCATTCATTGTGTTAGAATATGGTTGTAATCCAAGAGAAATAAAATGTAAAAATATTAAATGTTCAACATTGAAATTATGCCTATCACGACTTGCATTCTAATGCAAGTATGAATTTTCCAAAAAAATTGTTAGGGTTCAACCCTAACTCCGTTATTTATGTAATAAGTCTCGTCAAAGTCATAGTTAGTTATTTGAGTCAATAAATTTCATAAGGAGTTATCCAGATTAATAATAATTGTAAGTGGAGCTATCCAGATTAATAATAATTGTAAATGGTTGACCCACATTATAGAAAAGGGACCAAAATTAGTTATAAATGGGCCCTAGTTAATAAATAAAGTGGTTAACCTATGTTATGCAAGGGACCACCAATAGTTAGGTTTTGGATGTCATAAAGCTATTAAAAGTCTTAGATAGCAAGGGAACAAGTATCAAGTTTTATTTTCATTGAGCTTTGCTCTATTAAAGGTTACCCCCTCAAAGAGGCAAGTGAACATTATATTCTGCTTCTGAATCATAATATATCTTTGCAGATTGTCTCAATTCATGTGATATTTTTGTGTTTCTGGCAATATTGTTTCAAATTTATGGAATTTTAGTATTTGCGTAGGTCAAGTGCGTAACAAATGGTATCAAAGCACTTTCCAGGGTTAGTTGTAACTCCAATTTTCTTATAATTTTGTTTTTTAGGCTAGAGATGTGTTCCAAGATCTTTAAACCATGGGATTTGTTGTTGAGCGCATAAACCTGCAGATTTGGGGAGGCATGCATGGAGGAACTACAAGAGGTGGTCACGCTTGTTTGACTCCCTCATAACCGCTATAGGTACCCCTTCGAGCAGTATCACATTAGACTGAACCACACACAAATTGCACTTCCCTGTACCCTTGGGTATATCTGAAGCCCTCGCTAGGGTAACTTGAAACCTAACCTTAGATAAGTTGTCAGTCATCTTGTTGCTACAATACACTAAGAACAACACTCAGGGAGATTAATCGCATGTACAATAGGGTAGTCGGGTAGTATTGGTAAGGTTACAGTTGATCCTCCTTAGTTAGCACCCTGAAAGATTGGGCTGAGTACTATTGTTGGACCCCTGCGTATATTGTGATCAGTAGCACCTGAGACTCCTTTCATACCATAGTTCCCTCAGCTATTAGAAGTTTGCCCCCTACCTTTTCATCTAGATCAGATCCAACAGTTGGGATTCGACAGTCGCTGGTCCAAATCAGATCCAACAATATGGGTTATGTCGCCACTGTATAGATTATATTCAACAGTTGGGGTTTTCACACTGAAGATCATACTCTTTTTGCAGTGAGGGGTTTAGTTTCCATAGTCCATATTTGATTTTTGCAACAAATTATGTTGTACCAAGACCTTGGGGTTTTAATTACTATTGTTCAGGCCCAATTTTTGTAGGATAATTGGCAGTATCAAACATTATAGAATTCAATAACTGTGGTATTGATTAAATGGGAGAAAAACTCCTTTAAAAGTAGGAAAAAAAGGTTTGGGGCAATCAAGGAGAACTTGTAAGAGACCTAGCCCATAAGATTCAGGAGGGCGAGTTTATTGTAATCATACCATTTACTTGTAAGCCTCCAATATTCAGGCAATCCTAAATTTTTCTCGACGCGGCTTCAAGTGAGCCACATTGCTAGAATCTTGATTTTTTCCTCTTTCCAAACATACTATTATGTAAGATCAAAATTTGATCGGGGATAGTGTATGCTCAATAACAACTCTCAAGTTATGACTATAGAAATGGCTACCAAGAAGTTTGACACCCTCGAGAAAAAATTCAATGAATTCTAGGTGTCCATTACTGTCCAAATCACATAAGTATTGGAAGTTATAAAGACGCCTCGGAAACCCATGAGAGAAGAACACAATTTTGATGCACACACAGAAGGAGAATCCAATAATGACATTCATTTCCATGGTGGTCACCAATCTTCAAGCCACCAAACACCCAATATGGACATGTACAAATTTCATGGCTCTAACCTTGCAGTATAGGTGGCACAAATGGAGCAATATTTACTCCTTAATAATATCTGGACGAATGAAACTAAATTACATGTAGGAGCCCTTTACTTAGATCAAGAGAGACGGGAGTGGTGGTAGTGGCATCAGAAATTTTATCTAGGGAGGCCAACTTGGAACATGTTCTCAAAAGCCATTTGTGACTGCTTTGATCGAGAATCTCATTTTTTAGGTAATCTCACTACGCTCAGGAAAATAGGTACAGTAAGGGACTACATTGCAGCTTTTGAACAATTGGCCATCAAAACTAAAGGAACAAGAGATTCCTTTTACCTGGAATTTTCATCATTTTCCTAAAAGAATCCATCTAATCCCATGTCTGAATGCATCACCCAACTACTTGGTTGGATGCATCCCACAAGGCCTTAGATGTAGAAGTCGCCTTAAATGACCAATCCAATCGTCCAAATTTCGTCGCAAGGGAAAGTCCCACATAGGCTAAGGGCCCCACCCAAACACTTAATGTTTAAAATGTGTCATCAATAGAAATGACCACAAGAAGGAAACAAGGACTCTTCTACTACTATGATGACAAATACTCCCCAGGACATAAATGCAAGGAACCAAAATTGTTTCCAATTGACGCTACTAAAAATAGCTCAGCTGATGAAGCTCCATTCACTAAAGTGCCTGAGGAAGAAGCGACTGAACCCCAAGCCAACATGGACAATGATCTCACATCTACGCTAGATGAGCCGATTATATGACTACATGCCTTAGCTAGAATTTCTTTGCCCCAGACTCTCAAAATATAAGTTTTATTAAACATCGACTAATAACAGTGTTGATTGATAGTGGCAGCACACATAAATTTCTCCATAAGAGTGTATCAAAAGTTGTTCATTGTTCTATACGGTTAGTATCTATTTTCCGCGTCCTTATCGCTGATGGGGGAACCATGAAATGTGAAGGATGTTGTGAAAATATTAAGCTTTAAATGGGGTATTATCACCTCAAAACCCACATGTTTACCATTGAAATGGGTGGTTGTGACATTGCCCTTGGTATTGAATGGCTCCATAAATTGGGCCCTATCACAACGTATTTCCAGGAGTTATATATGAGCTTTAAATAGAACAACCACACTCATATAGTAAGGGGACTCCAGGAAGGTTCTCCTAATATCATCAACTCGCATTGAATGGAGAAGTTTTGAAAAAAGGTCCATCATGGGATAGTAGCCCAATTTAATGCCATCCAGGCCATTGAATCCACTCCTCCTCATATTCAACCTTATATGCAATAGGTATTGGATCACCACTAGTGGGACTTTGAATAACCTAAGGAGATCCCACCCTCTAGGGATGAACATGATCATAACATCCCTTTGCTCCTAGGTGCCAAGCTGTCAAATGTCTTCCCATATCGATATTCTTTTACACAAAAGAATGAAATCTAAAAATAATCAAGGAAATCCTCAAAGATGGTGTTATTTGTCCCCATACCAAGCCTTTTTCATCTCTACTGGTCATGGTTCTAAAGAAAAACGAAGAATGGTGCATGTGTCCTAACTTTAGGTCCCTTAATAAGCTCACTATCAAGGAAAACTTTCCTTTTCTAGTAGTTGATGATTTGCTTGATGAACTACATTTTACCAAGATGGATCTTTACTCTGGCTATCACCAAATATGCATGAAGGACGTTGACATTCCCAAAACAACCTTCCGAAATCATGAAGGCCATTATGAATTCTTGGTCATGCCATTTGGTCTTTGTAATGTCCCATCCACTTTTCAGAGCCTCATGAACCACCTTCTGAAACCATACGTTCAAAAATTCATCCTGGTCTTTTTCAATGACATTCTCATCTACAACATAAGATGGGACAAACACCTTCAACATCTTGACCAAATATTACAATTTCTCCAGATCACAAATTATTTGTTAAATTATCCAAATGTTCCTTTGGCATGGAAGAATTAGATTATTTGGGACACATTGTGGGCCATGACAAAGTGAGGGTTGATCCGGAAAAGATTTAGGAAATGCAATATTAGCCCCAACCAAAAATCTTGAAGAGTTTGTGGGGATTCTTGGCTCTCACAGGCTACTATCGCAAATTTGTATGCAATTATGGACACATTTTCTGACCTCTCAGTAATATTATCAAGAAAAATTTATTTCTCTGGACTAACACAACTTAGTAAGCCTTCCTGGCTCTCCAACAGGTCATGTGCTCCACTCCAATATTGGCCTTACCAAACTTCACCAAAAATTTTGTGATTGAATGTGATGCTTCAGGTACGGGCATTGGTGCAATATTAATGCAGGTAGGTAGACCATTGACTTTCACCAATCAATAACTCAATGGCAAACATCTGCATCAATCTACATATGAGAAAGAAATGATGGCCATATTACATAAGTCTCTATAGCCCCATCATTTTGTTTCAAAAGAACTCACCCTCACATCATTGGAGGATAAATGGGACATGGAGGTGCTTCTCTCGTTCAAGAGGGCAATCATATTTGATCCACTAGGATCATTGTAGGACTAGACAACTGAGAATTTGGTGAAGGTATGCTCTTGGGAGGGTGTTTCTTACCATAACAACACTAATAGAGTGATTTCCATATTACTTCCTTGGCGATATTTTGAGGGTACTCTTTCGCCAACTCTAGGAAACCTTTCCTTATTGCGTATGTCAGATATTTCATATAATTATTTGAGAGGAAGAATTGTACCAGAGTTTGGGCAGCTCAAAGCACTGGAAATAATTAATATCAGCAACAATAATATTAACGGTATATTTTTCCATCAATTGGCAACCTCTCCTTACTACAAATATTGGATCTATTAGATAATAAGTTGACAAGGACTATACCAATAGAATTGGGTCATCTAGTCAAGTTCCAATATCTCAATTTACACTATAATTTACTCACTGGAAGTACCCAAATTTCTCTGAGAAATTGCACATCCTTGTAGGGATTGACCATTTCATAGAATAGGTTAATTGGTCACATCCCTCCAGCTCTGGGAAATTGTACTTAGCTAATGTCTCTTTCTTTTATTCCAACTTCTTGAGCATAATAATTCCTGTGGAATTCAGCTTGTTGCAAAACCTAGAGCAACTATATTTAGATTACAACTACTTGATTGGAAGAATTCTAGTGGAATTCAGATTGCTACATAACTTAGATTTTTTTCTCTAAGTTCCAACAACTTGAATGGAAGAATTCCAATGGAATTGGGCTCACTACACAACTTACAACACCTGTATCTAGATTTCAACAATTTGAGTGGAAGAATTCCAATGGAATTGGGCTCACTGCACAACTTACAACACCTGAATCTAGATTCCAACAACTTGAGTGTTATCGAGAAATCTAGTGTCCACTTGGAGCTGCTAGTCCCACTAAGACTGGTAGCTATCTTAGAAAAAAACAAACTAAAACAACTTTCGCTTTCCTTTATGAGAAGTAGATAAGAGGGGAACAAAGGACACCAACCTCAGTCTTGCGCTTGGTTCATTGCTTGGTTCCTCTCCCTTCTGACAGGTCTTTGCCGCTCCTCCTTCGTCTACCTAGCTTCAAAGAGCACTTGTGGGATCAAAGCAGCATAACACTATCCAAGAACAGAGATCTACAATCATAAACAATATAGGACCAGATATATATTGACCACACAAATGCATATATCATCAAACATACAAGAATGTGGAGGAAAACTTGAATAGCTTTATTAATATCAAGAATAGCAAAGAGGATTACAACCCATTGTTCTAACCCAGCGTCATCCTCTCAGCATGAAAGCCCTTCTTCACCTCATGAAAAGCTTAGATCACGAAACACTATGATATTGCACCAGGAAACCAACAACACTTCCTTACAAGATACAAGATTCCAACCTTTGGATCTCTGTGATGAGGGATCCATATATAGATAATTGTAGGGGGGTGAGTCGGCTTCTGGGAGTTTGATTAGTGTCCTCTCTCTGATAGTTCTTGATTCCACTTGGAGATTGATGATCTCTTACTCATCCCTGGGCGAATTCAAAGAGGCAAGTGTCACAGGAGAAGTTTCTGGAAGGTTCCATGATCATCCACCTTGCAAACTGTCTCTGCCATTTGTCTCCTCTCGCCCATCGCACCCTACAGAAGTGTTTTTCAGTATGCATCGCACTTTTTACTCTCAGCAGGTGAGATGCATCGCACCCTCTACACTGGGCAGTCTTTATGGTCTAGTTTTGACCAGTTCTGAGCAGTTTTCTGTGGATAACTTCTGGGAGATGATGTAATCAGCTGACCTTGTTCCTTTAGGGTGTGAAGCAACACTTTTAGGGACTTAGAAGCCCTTGGTTTATGGACATGTATGATTGGGGTTGCAGTGCCCACAAATGTCTATAACAGTTGCCCCCTAAAGCATGAGGTCGTTAATCTTCTAATGTCGGGTGAAATGCTTTATCATGAGGATCCGAAGTTTTTTCGAGCTGAAAGGCGACCTGTAATAAGATACAATACAATACATTATCTTCATAATATTTTTCATGATCTAGATGAGGTAGGCATTCCAATGCTCAACTTTATAAATTCATTTCCATGTACATAGGACAGACAACCGTCTGTGTAGCAGACTGATGATTCAGACCGAGTCATCATCCTTTGATTCGGATGATCATCTGTTTGGAAATGATGTACATTTGATGTCTTTATATTCCTGAATATATCGCAGCCCAGATGGATGAAACTAGATCCAAGGTCTTCAAACTCGTTCAATCTTCACTCGGAGTACAAGTCGATCCATGTGAAAGATGTTCTGGAGTCGAACATGGAAAGACATTGCCTGATTACCAACCAATAATGTAAGTTGTTAGCAGGTGCGAGAGGAATCACCGATAATGATGATGACCCTCAAGGTACAACAATACAATTCATGTGGTGTGAAAATGGGACTTGGCGTCGAACACCACGTAAAATCTTTCGGTCGAAAGCCATTGATGTAAACCTGTCACCAGAAGTGAGAAACTTGCCATTGAGGCATGCAAGCTTCAAAGTACTGAAAGGGTTGTTCCTAGGTTGATTTCTCGGATAATGATATGATGTCAATAAGAAGCAACCCATCGTAGGAGGGCCTTAATGAATCCCACATCTACAACAGGGAATGGAGCAAATGATTTTGGAGGTGAAAACGATATGATGATACAGGGTTCAGAGTGGCATTCATGAAAGAATGGAGTGTGAATGTATTGCAGTGGATGAGACACAGGTGAATTCTCTGAGCGACTTCTCTTGAATATACCGGCGACACTGAAATGGATTGGTAGCGTTAACCCCAAAGATGGATGGTACGATGGACCAATGGTGATATGACCGGTGAATGGAAAAACCCAACCCGACTCGGACGTGTAGTGAAAGTGTCATGTTCAAGAGCGACTCACTACCAATAAAGTTTCTTCAATTTTCCTTCCCAATTTTCCCCAGTCATTGCTGACCAGTACCTCTTTATTTTTATCAAGCTTGAGGAGGATAACATATGCTTTTTCTATAATTCGCCCTTTGGGTGAACCCGTCACTTTGTTTTAACGAGCCTAGTGACAGTGAAACTCGTTCTCGTCCATTTGGACAAGTTTGTCGCTATTGATTTTAACAAGTTTAATGATAATGATAACTCGGTCCTTTTCAATTTTAGAGAGTCTTAAAAGGGACAGAAAGGAAACTCCAATAATCCTTTTTCGTCATATAATCCCTTAAGTCCGAAAAAGTATAAAATAATACGAAAGGGATGAATTTTTGATAGTTTTAATGAGCCGAACAAGAACAAGTGCTCGATATTTGTGTAATAATCCTCAGGTCCAAAAAGATTAAAATCTAGAGGAGGGATAGCACTTCTGGTAGCTTTAATGAGCTGGAGAGGCCAATCGCTCAGCAATCTTTTCATATTTTACGAGTTAGGTGAAAAGAGCTTAAAGGAGACTCGTTTTTGGAGGAACGAGTGATAATTTCATGTAGCAGCTGATTCCAGGTAAGGTTTAGAATTTTCCAATCATAGTAGTGTCACAAGGATGGCTAACAGAATCAATCATCGCAAATGTTCCTCAAAAGGGTAAATAATCAAATGGAGGCGTACGATCGGCTAAAACAAAGTGGAGGTGATGATGAGAACATGACCAAGGCTCAAAAGCTGAATATAATGCATTCACAATGGTTATTTACCAGAGATTGGTTCATTTTTAAATGAGCTTAAACTCTGGGGGAAACATTTTCTCATTGCTTAGGTTTAATTTTTAACGAGCTTGAGCTTCACATAAAAACTGATCGTGCCAGTCATATAATAAGGACATCTCATCGATAGATTCCATTTTTAAGGAGCTTGCACCTTTCGAAGCTTTGCTCCGCTGCCTCTCGCATGCAGGCTAGGAACGACCAACTACTGTCCTAGGGGTTAGTTAACTACTAAGGTCAGGCAGGAAAAATTTTCCTTTACTTCGTCGGTGCCATTTGGCCCCTGCGAAGGTGAACGATCGATTTGACCACTCACCCAACTTAAGCAGTTGAAGTTAGCGTAACTATAGAGGTCATTTTTCACTTGCTCGCAAAAATTTTGCATGCCCCCAGGCATAGCAAAATAGAGTTTCTAAGTTACCCTTCAATTTGCAGACAAAACATTTGTTCTATCGGGAATGGCCTACCTTCTAACGGAGGTATCTTATTCCGGTCTAATTCCCTCTTCCTATACGGACGGGTATCAGACTAGTCATATATCCTTCATAGAAACCTACTCTATGCCTAGAGTTTTCCTGCCTAAACAGGCCAGGGTGCATGCCCCCTAGGTTTCAGTCATGCCCTCCCGAATCACTCACGTTCTTCAGGTGGACGAACTGGAGATTGATGAGACATTCTTTGCATGAAAAGACCATTTAGGGATGGTATTTGACTATTTGCCATGTGTGAGCCGGGGAACAAAAGTTGGTCTACGAGCTGGACCACTCTGCCTTCATGCGGAAAACACATTACTCGAAAGAGCGAGGAGACAATGGCTCCCATGCAATAAATATATTCACGTCCAAGGAGTAGATTATAATCTAGAGGCCCTTGGACTACCACTACGTTCATATAAACGGTTTTCGTTCTCAATGTTATAGGAACATTGGGAAGGATCCCTAATAGTCGACTGGTTCTTTTGTCAAAGCCTATCAGATTTCTCATCTCAGGCATAAGCGATGGCGAACCAAGCGCTTTCCAAGTAGTCGAGGAAAGGATACTCATAGAAGCCCCTTCATCTATGATGGTACCGACCATGACCATTCTGTAAGCTTGCACAATGATTCGGAATGATACACTAGCCGGTAAATGGGGTCTGCCTAGTAGATTCCAATCGAAGGAAACGACTAGGTTGCTTGGAAGTGGGACCGAATAGACAGTCGAATATGACTGACGAACTTTCTTCCTGCGGTAAAGGAACAGGTAGATTGCCCCCATGTTCATCAGAGTTCGTGTTTACGAAAAGAATTTGAACGGTGTCGTTCTCATTCTCTTCAGTGACTGTATCATCTGAAGATGGACCTTTTGAAGACAAGACCGAATCAACTGCCGCCTCGACCTTTTGAATTTTGTTTGGTGTGGATTCAAAGGGTTTATCTTCAATGATAGATGCTTCGACCGACCATAATGGTGTGTTAGTCAGATTTTCAACCAGTGATGGACTCGGCAAGAGTTTCTTGTATCCAGGAAGAAGCCGCAGCGGTGAAGCAGGATGGTTATCCAAGACTCTTTTAGCTTCATCTAGGAAGGGACAATGGTGGATGACATGATCGCCTTCACAGAGCTTACAAGGAAATTTACATTTCCTTTTCTATCCAGATACTTCGCTTTCACTAGTTGATGGTGTACTTGTAACATGATCAGAGGTTGATGACACCGGATTGTGCAAACGAGGAGACCAGTCCCGTAAGATCCGAGGGATGCAAGGACAATCTCGATGATAGTGGTCTCCTTTGCAAATTACACATGGAGATTTAGGCCTAGATGGTGCAGTGCGTGGATTTTCGCTAGACGATGCACGGTTGCCCGTTTTTGCCTTTGGTTCCTTCTTCTTCTTTTCCTTCTTCTCCTTCTTAATCACTTGATTTTCAGCTTTACCGGCTTCATCAAGCAAAGAGGAAGGAGGAGAGGGAGAAACAGACGAAGTAGAAGGTTGGGGGGTAACTCTAGTATCATCTAGTTGCTAATTTGATTGTTTAAGAATCACAGTGTTTTGAACGAAAGAGGTAGAGAAGGGCCAGATTGGCAAGCCGATTGTCAATCCTGGAAGTGACAATGTGGCCATATGAGGTGTACCAACATCTCCCCAAGAGGAGAAAGGACTAGGATTTCCTCTAAGGGGAAATCCTTGTTTGGTGGACTCTATTTTCCTCAACCTAAGACCCATGCGGGAATAGTGATATTATTCCGATTAAAATAAATTTTAGACGTTTTGACACAACTTGTTTTTTCAATTTTTAAGAGTCGAGAAAAAACAAAAGATGACTCTAGTCACCTTCGATTTTTAATGAGCCTGAAGTGATAAGTGCTCAGATGGACCTTTTCCTTTAAGGAGTCTTAAAAGGAACAAAAGAGACTACTCTGGAAATCCAGACAGATGGATTACCAAACCAATCACAAAACTACATAATACTTTTTACGGTACGGCATCCAATATTCCCAAATGTTGTATTCAATGCAGTGCGATCGATAGGGTAGCAGACACGGCTTCCTAAGGATAAAGGATATAGCCTATTGTGGTCTCCCAATATATACTCGATGGTACGTGGGAGCACAAGTCTGTATTGGCACTTGTCATCTCAAAGAGGAGGAATCACCCAACCAGCAATG
The DNA here is from genome assembly GCA_000404065.3 of Pinus taeda. Classification (NCBI taxonomy): domain Eukaryota; kingdom Viridiplantae; phylum Streptophyta; class Pinopsida; order Pinales; family Pinaceae; genus Pinus; species Pinus taeda. The sequence continues at coordinate 66,271 of APFE031363574.1, forward strand.
AAAGCGATATCTACCAGGCTTTACAACAACGGAATACGTCTCTAGCCTAGACTTCTAAATGTTGTGCGTTAGGTTCCAAAGCGTTTTTATGTTCATCGAATTTATTTTATAGTTGATCTTGCTTAAGAAATTTTCCTTTTAGGTTCACCGCGTGATGTAGATATATAATTCCTAAAATGCAATCTAAGATGATAAACAATCGTTTAATCTTCTTTTTGCAATGAAAATCCTAGCTACTAAGGAAAGAGAAATGAGATTCTTTCAACATAGAGCACATAGCACACACTAGATGCACTGTCCTAAATCAAACCAACAAGCAGCCTAAATGAAAATGCACATGCATGTATTTGTTTTTAGCCTTCTTAATGTGTGAATGACAAGAAGAATGATAGGTACAAATCTGAATTATCAGTTCAAAGCGACAATACTAACAATTTTTCTTCAAAATACGAAAGGAAGATAATGACGACACTTTGCGATTTTGGATTGAAAACTACTTTCGACACTTGAAAAACCACTAATTCAAATCAAATACAAGAGTAACAGTATAATCGACCATCAAGAACAATAGGATTCTTTTCTTTGACCGAAAATGACACTTGCGACACTTCCAAATCAAAAGACAACAGCTTGATTACGCTACTTCTTTGTAAAAGAGAACTGTAAATGGCGCACAATACATAAAATTCACAGTTCTTTGCATGATGGAGGCAGAATGATGGAAAGGAAGGGGGTTTCCACAGAGGTGTACTAATCACAGACAGCAAAACTCCTGAATAAAGCTGAAGAGAGTGAACAAAAAACCAAAATCTAGAAGCAAAAGAGGTCTTATCTGATCAGCGCACTTACAACACAGGGAAAGTGCGATGCAGCGCACCTACTACACATGGGAGGTGCGATGCATCCAGATTCCCAAGAGGAGAAGGTGCGATGGTCCAGGGACGAGACTTCAACTTGCTTCTTGGTCACAGTTTACAGCTCAGATCAGGGATTTAGGCCGAGCAAGTGATGTTCAGTAAATATAAATCACAGGGGCTGATCTAATGAGGTTACTAGAGCCACCACTAGGGCAATCAGGATGTTTGCAAATCGATTGTTCAGTTTATAAACAAAACCCAGAGATAGACTGAAGCAGCATTGATCTACTTTGCACTTGCATAGAAAATGCAGTTCAAAGGCTAGCTAGCTTGACTTCAGGCTCCGTCTATAAGTTTATAAAACAAATAAATATAGACAAGCAAACAATCTATCGCTCCCCAGTGGAGTCTCCATTTTGTTATCGATAAATCTAGTGTCCACTCGGAGCTGCTAATCCCACTAAGACGGGTAGCTATCTTAGAAACAAACAAACCAAAACTACTTTTGATTTCCTTTATGAGAAGTAGATAAGAGGGGAACAAAAGGCACCAACCTCAGTCTTACACTTGGTTCCTTGCTTGGTTCCTCTCCCTTCTGACAGATCTTTGCTGCTCCTTCTTCGTTTACCCAACTTCAAAGAGTACCTGTGGAATCAAAGCAGCATAATACTATCGAAGAACAGAGATATACAATCATAAACAATATAGGACCAGATATATATTGACCACACAAATGCATATATCATTAAACATACAAGAATGTGGAGGAAAACTTGAATAGTTTTATTAATATCAAGAATAGAAAAGAGGATTACAACCCATTGTTCTGACCTAGCGTCATCCTCTCAGCATGAAAGCCCTTCTTCACCTCATGAAAAGCTTAGATCACCCAACACTATGATATTGCACCAAGAAACCAACAACACTTCCTTACAAGATATAAGATTCCAGCCCCTGGATCTCTATGTTGAGGGATCCATATATAGATGTTTGCAGGGGGTGAGTCAGCTTCTGGGATTTTGATTAGTGTCCTCTCTCTGATAGTTCTTGATTCCACTTAGAGATTAATGATCTCTTACTCATCCCTGGGCAAATTCAGGGAGGCAAGTGTCACTGGAGAAGTTTCTGGAAGATTCCATGATCATCCACCTTGCAAACTGTCTCTGCCATTTGTCTACTCTCACCCATCGCACCCTACAAAAGGGCTTTCCAGTATGCATCGCACTTTTTGCACTGAGCAGGTGAGATGCATCGCACCCTTAGCATGAAGCCAGACGCGAGGGTCCACCTGACCAGTTCTGAGCAGTTTTCCATGGAGAACTTCTGGGAGATTATGTAATCAGCTGACCTTGTTCCTTTAGGGTGTGAAGCAACACTTTTAAGGACTTAGAAGCCCTTGGTTTATGGACATGTATGATTGGGGTTGCAGTGCCCAAAAATGTCTCTAACAAAGGGAATATTGTAATAGAAGAAAGTTGTTGAATCGGTTGTTCCTCGCATGTAATTTCACCTATCAATTCGAAACAAGCAGGATCATCTTTATCTGCGCAAACCGAACTGGGAAATCCATTCCACTGTGGCCATCTACATTTGGACTGAACCCCAACTGCAGGAATCATTTTGTTTTAGTTGTTGAGAAATAGAGGGGGGCCGTTAATATTTCTACTATGTATAAATACCCATCTCTAATTATGAGAATGGGGATTCAAATTCAAGAGAAAAGAGGCAGAGTATTACTAGAGCTTATAGTCTGTTTGTGTAGAAGGAGTTAAGACTCATTTGCACTATTGTAGTGAGACCGGATCCTTTTGTGCCGACATGGAATCGATTTAGAGATAGCAGAGGACCTGCACTATTGTAATTCTCTAATGTTTTATGTAATTGATTCATTTTTATATTAAGATTTATTTCAGTGATAAGATGTACATAACTATTGCTTGCTTTATTATTGAAAATAAATTCTTCATATTTCAAATTCATTCTGGAGTATGAGTATGTATGTGGCTTTTTAGCACTACTGTTGATTGCTTACTGAAATGCTCATTTAGAAACTAGTCAAGCTATCTTACAGGGTTAATCAAAAATGAGATTCAAAACTGAAACTTGTATAAGGACAGACCATTATCTCCTTGAATTGCTAGCTATCTATTAGTTTAATATTGTAGATGTACTGCTTTCCACATGTCATGTATTTGAACTATTTCAATATTGTTACATGAATCTTTTTTTCCTTATGCATATGTTTTATTAGGAATTGGAGATGTTTGCAGTTCGATGTCTATTAACTATTTAATAGGCATTTATTTGAATTAGGGCATTTTTGAGGTCTAAAATGGCCCTTCTAAGAAAAATGTACAACCAAAATAAACTTTATTAGAACCAATAGGGTTCAAGATGATGATGTCAACCATGGGGGATTATTCACCATTTTTGGAGTGAAAAAGCACAAAGATTAAAAAATAATAAAATAATAAAACTAATTTTTCAACTCGTATTTTCAACTTATCTCCCTAAATTTTTACTCAATTTCAAGCGAGAGTACTTGTTGGATGCAAAATTTAATTCTTCATCCGAGTACCCATGTTGCATACTTTCGATGGACCCTACTACATGAAAAATAAGAAATACATACAAAAACATGATTGCAATAACGTTTTTCATGTATTTCTCATTTTTTGTGTAGTTAGGTCCATTGAAAGTATGCAACATGTGTACTCCTTGGATGAGGAAACAAATTCTACATCCAAAGAGTGTTTCCGCTCAAAATTTGAGTAAACCCATATGGAGATAAGTTGAAAATACGAGTTGAAAAAAATAGTTTTGACTTTTTTCCCTCTAAAATTTGATGATGTAATCTAATCTTATTTTATTATTTCCACCATTATTTTATAATTTCCTTAGGAGACTTGTTTTAGACGTCAAAAATCCCCTAATGTATACATTTTCTCGAACAAGGGTTAGGTATTGGAACTATTTCCTTTATCTTATTCCAATTTCAACATACTTTTGTTTATTTTCCTGTCCTTTTAGCTTGCTATTGATTGAGAGAAGGACTACTCCTTCCTTCAATCAATATAGGTCTAGTTTTAGATGCATATTAGATTATACTTTGCATGTAATTATACTTTCTGCATCCTAGAAGTCCCCTCATACAGGGGCAATCTTGAGAGTGGTTGGCTAGGCCATAAAGTTAGCTTAAGCATCACTTTCTTGCATGATCAATAAGAAGATTTGATCTAATGTCTCTTCTCTATTGGTAGGTGAAAATCATACTTTAATCTAGTAGAGATAGAGAGGGTAACTGGACCCAATTGAACCAGTCGGAACCACCATTTCAATGAAAAAGGAACTGTTTTAAGTTCCTGAGCGAGTGGTCTCCTTAAAATGTTGAAAGGTCATTTTTTCCGATTAACATATCCCTATAATGTTCTTCTATCTTTTTAATAGATTTGTTCTTAAGTTATTCACCTAGTGCATAACCATCACATTCAATGCATTTGATTCAAAGATGAAACTCCTTTTACCATGTTTCTTTTTTAAGCATAATTAGATCTCCAATATTTAAATGATCATACTTAGGATGTTATAGTTCTTTTATGGGCATACTTAAAATAACAATGTTAGATAATTTCCGTAGTGGCATAATTTTACATAAGCCTTCCTCTTTTATTCCTATTAACATGTAGTGCTCTTTCGCGAATTCACAATTTCAACCTTGAAACCTTGATATGAAATTACTAAAACCACAAAATAGACTTCATTTATGTCTTAGTACTTATATGACATCATTGGTTGCACATGATCTATCATCACAAAGATTAAAAAAAAAAAACTTAAAAGAAGTATCCTTGTATTCAACATGATGAATATACATGTTTTGGTTCTCAAGGGACTCTCAAACAACAAGGCTTGAAGCTATTACAAGGATATACTTGTTATGAGCTCAACATGTCACATGCAAGAATTGAACCCATGTGGGGAGAATAATAACATTTCTTCCAAGCACCAAATCTACATCCAATTCACAATCATATAGATAACTTTATTATTGTTAGATTTTTCATTAAAGGTTTTTAACAAACTTAAATAATAAGTGATGCGAAGATATGTTCCTCAATCAATGAACCATGAGTTACAACTTTTCTATTTCTACAAATGATTCGGACTTATGCAGGAACGAAACAGAATACATATATAAACATAAACATAGATATGCAGTAGAAATAAATCTTCATTTCATTAATATCAAAGAACTGAAAGATGCTTACATATAGAACGGAAATAAACTAGTTTGGGAGATTATAGCTTATTTCTGAAAAGAGATGTGGCGGCTACATGCCTATGAACTGTGTTACAATGAGGCTCAAGGGCCTATTTATTATTTAACAACAAAGGGAAAACCTAAACAACCAAAACCTTAACCCCAAGAGATGAAACGCCAAGAGTTTATGGGCCATGTTGGGGTTAGTTGGACAACTAACTTCCTAGGATCGTAACTTGGTCATATTATATTTGTTTGGTGCGTACAATACCTTGTTATAAATTTCTCTCCAAGTATTATAGTATTTGTTGCAAGTCCCTACCAATGGTTATGGGTCTGTTGCGGACCTCAAAAAACGTCGTGTAGGGGGTCAAAACAGCTCCAAAAATTCAATACCCAAAAAACTGCTAAAAATAGTAAATTGTGTTATAATCAAGGAAACTGATGAAACCTGTTGGAGGTCCAAGTGGAATAGAAGGGTGGCCACCAATATCCACCTAGAACAATCCTCCCCCCTTAGGAAGCAATGGCCCCCACTGCGTTCATAGCCTCCATGAGATGAGGAAATCTCTGGTGAACCACTTGCCTTCATGACCCGCTTGCCCTAGTGAAGGAGTTGGCCTTCTTTGACAACTCAATATAGTTGGATCCTCTGTTGGCGAGTGTACTTGATCTATGTGTTTTTTATCTTATCAGTTGTGGCCTATTCGATACAACTTGGGTTGAGCTCTGTTGGTGTTAGTTGCTCAACAATGTCTGATGTGTTTAGCAATGGGGGAAAGTATGGCCACAGTCGGTCCACATTGAATATTGGGTGTAGGCCAAGGAATGGTGGAATGTTGAGCTCAAAATCTTTGTCTCCTACAGCCTTAGTGATGGTGTAATTCCCATATCGGAGCGGGGGAAGCTTGCGGTGGGCGCCAACGAGGCGCTCCTTCTACAAATGCAACAAAACTTTGTCGCCCACCTGGAACTTGTGCGGCACCTGATGTTGATGATGACACTATTTATACTTAGAATTTTCTTTATCCATTATGTCATGGACCTACTGGCGGATGTGATGAATGCATTCAATAAAGTTGTTAACTCTGTCAGCTTCGAACTGGACATGAGACGAATTTTCCTGGGTAGCTGCAACTGGTATGGCAACATCAATGGGACATAATGTTTGGAATCCCAATCCCACTTGAAATGGGCTATGGAGAGATCTATTGTAGCTATGTTGGACATAGGGGAGGCTTTCATTCCATGTGTGTGGATGCTTCAAGTTGTACATGCATAAGATGTGCATGATCATCCTATTGACAACCTTTGTTTGGCCGTCAGTTTGGGGGTGGAAGGTCACAGACTTAGTGAGCTTCGTATCCAACAATGACCAAAGACTTGACCAAAATTCACTTAGGAACTTATTGTTCTCATCTGAGATAATGGACTGTGGGATCCAAAAGTGTACCCATACTCGTTCAAAGAAGAGTTTGGCAATGGCTTATGTTGTGATACTCTTCTTATAGGATGTCAGAATGGCCATCTTAGAGAATTTGTCGACGTCCATGAAAACACAATCATTTCCATGCTTGGTAGAAGGAAGGTCGTACATGTAATCCATAGAGATGGATGCCCAGGGTCGGTTAGGAGTAGGCAGAGGAGTAGACAGGCCTTGCTTATTGTAGGTTTGGAAATGGCATAAGAAGTGCAGGATCTAATGTACTTCCCCACATCCTGTCGAAGGTTTGGCCAATAAAAATACTTCTGCAGCATTGCCAATGTCTTTTCCACCCCAAAATGTTCAGTGACCCAACTGTAGTGCGCCTCCCAAATCATCTTAGCACGCTCGCTTGAAGGAACATAGAGGTGTCCCAGGTGGCATAATAGTGTGTCCTCAAGGTGAAAGTTTGGAACTTTCTTACCTTTTAGGAGCAGCTGGTATGTGGTTTCGAATTTTGGATCACTCTTGTAAAGATGTGGCCACCCCAAAGTCTTGTGTCCATAATAGTCGAGTACAATGGTCAACGCCATAACTAGCGATCAGTTGACGCAGTCTGTAACATTAATGGTGTTGTCCTTCTTTTAATTAATGTTCAAATGGAACTGTTGCAGATATCAGGACCATTTCCAATGGAAATAATTTTGCAACTTTCCATGTGTCTATATGAACTCCAGGGGTCAATGGTCTGTGTGGATGATCATTTCCTTCCCCATAATGTAATGCTTCCATTTTTGGTAGGTATGCACAATGTAATACATCTCTTTGTCATAGGTGGGATACTTTCAGACTGTATCTGGAAGTGTCTCACTGTGATATGCCACTAGATGCCCCTACTATGTAATAACTGCACCAATAGCATAGTCGGAGGCAATTGTCTCAATTTCAAATGGTTGTTACGAGTCTAGTAATGTCAATACTAGTGCATAGAAGAAGCGATGCTTCGACTCGATAAATGCCTTCTGTTGGGATTTGGACCAAAATAACTTTGCTTTCGCTTCACCCTTGATGACTTCACTCAAAGGTCAAGTGATATGAGAGATTCATCCCAACACGAACCTGCAATAGAAGTTGGCAAGACCCATAAAGCTACGAAGCTCTATTAGAGTGGTTGGGGTTGGCCAATCTTGAATAACTTGTATCTTGGTTGGTTTCACATGCACACCCCGCTCATTAATGATGTACCCCAGAGATTGAACCTAGGTCATACCAAATGTAGAGACCAACCTTATAATTATTTTTTTTTTAACTAAGAATACAACCATAAGAAACTAGCATTGGGAACTCAAAAATATTAAGCACCTATATACAACATCCCTGAATTTCACTACATTGAACATTTCATCTATCTAACATGTTATTAACTAAAGCCATAATGAATTCATATTAAAGAACATTATAATAACATAGGTATCGTTCACTAGGAGACGAGATTCAATCTTGACTTGCCACTGCTTGCACTCCTTTGTTGTCGGTTGCCTCCAAGTGTGAATGTTGATGTGCTTAATCCGAATGCAGTGACCCACCGGTTGACCTCCTAGCCTACTCCTTGGGTACTCTCCTTCCCCGCGGACCCTCGAGCTGCAATGGGGTTGTACAATGGAGGAAATGTATTAGCTAGTAGAGGAGAGCACTCTTTGGCTCAATAGTACCCTCTCTAAATTCCTCTACCTCACCAAAATCACTATAGCTCGTAGTCACTACTCTGATATAGTCTCATCCATCCAACAATAGGGTAAAAGAAAAGTCCCTTCTCCCATGGCTTGCCCTTTCTTCTATAGGAGTCTTCATAGGTGACACTTGGTATTTCATGCATAATTAATTATTTTTGTTAATCCAATAGTTTGATTATTCACCCGCCTAAGTGTCACTCTCTCACCAAGGATCTCTAAAATTATTTACTTAAATTTTAGTTTAGAATTATATTTTTTTCTCCTCCCCCCCAGCAAGACTTCCTATTTCTTCTCCTAGTTGTCTCTTAATCCCCCTTTTCTACTCCTTAGATTGTGTTTATTACTAAAGTCAATTGATAAGTCACAAAGTTGATCCCCTAACTACTATTTTATTTAACTCAATTTTCCTTTTAGATGGATATTCTTATGTTGGTTGTTGCCACATGGAGGTTCTCTAAATTCCTCTAAAATTTAATTTATTAATCCTATTTTAATTCACCGCCCTCTTCTCTCAATTAGGTTTAACTATTTTAGGATTAATATTTATACTTAAATCTATGTCCCTCTTTCCCCCTTTTACCTAATTAAGTTGCTTAAGTACTTTATCTACCTAATATTTTCCAACATGGGAAGGGTAGAGTTTTCAAGGTAAAATATTTTATTTCTTCCTATGATCCCCTTAACCCAAATTTTATTCTTGATTTAATTACCTTGGTTCTTACATCAATTACTGCTTGATGTGAATTTACAGGGTTTTCATATCTTGATTATATTTATTAATTTTTTTATTTTTAATGATTCCAAGGGTGCCAAGTTGGTCGTGCCCTTCAAGAACTTCCCTTGAAGTTCCAAATGTGTCACGCTTAACAGTTTATTTGTGATGCCAAGGGTGCCAAGTTGGTCATGCCCTTCAAGAAATTCCCTTGAAGTTCCAAGGGTGCCATGCCACTTGCCCTTCAAGCATCCAGTGGCTACGAGGGGAAAGTATAGGTGCAACGACACAAACCACTATCATCTCTTATGTTGCTGCCATAATGAGATGAATGGTGTCAAGAATCAAGGAATCCACCTTGATGCACGCCCCCCAGTGAAATCCTCATAAGTGACCCAAATTTGGGACCTGCCCTCACGACATCGTGATCTTCAAAGCGAAGGTGTTTCAACCTTTCCAACCCAAGTCACGACGAGAGTGTTAGCGGGTGCGATCAGGGACACTGTCCCACCCCTCCCATGTTGTTCCATCCAATTGTACAACCCCATCACCCATATGTGATTCATTCGGCTAAGCAACTGATTTGTGCCTGCAACCACTAACATATCATCAGAATATATATATATATATATATATATATATATATAGCAAGTTTCAAAATTGACTTAGAATTTCAAAGACAAAATATTAATTTTCATCAAACCAGGTGTCATCAACTCATCATATGTGAATGTCTCTGGTGGTTTCCTGTCATACTCAATAATCATCAGTAACAAAGTTTCTCATTGTTAGTCATTTCCATAATAGCATCATCAACATTACCTAGTCATTCGCATCATTGTTCATTGTGAACCAAAACTAATGTAAGTATCTAACATAGGGGACACATCTATCATGGCTATTATCATCATAACATCAATGGAACATACATATCCATGAAAGATATCTTCATCATAACATCAATATAAAACATACCTATCCATCAAGTTATCATCATCATGATATCAATAGAGAGAATCCATATCCTTTACTGATATTATCATCATAATTTCAATAGAGAACAAACATAACTATTTATGCTATAGTTATCATAATATCAATAGAGAACATGCATAACCATTAATGCTACAATCATCACAATACGAATAGAGAACAAACATAACCATTTATGCTACAATTATCATAATATCAATAGAGAACATGCATGACCATTAATGCTATCATCATCATAATATCAATGGAGAACATACATAAACATCACAACCACTAATAATAGAATGTTTGAATCCTCAACCTGAGGTCCTCAAAGAATAAAGTGCGGGCCTTAGGGCTAAACAAATGTTAATGTCATATCACTATCAGTCAGCTAGAGCGGGGCACTACACCAAAAGTGCATTCATCCAAATTGGCACACAATTTGTGTTGTCGCGGGGTTTGAAAGATTTGATTGGTAGGGGAATTCGTCAACCTGAAAGGCATGATTAACCATTCAAAAAGGCTCTCTTTGGATTTGAAAGTAGTCTTCCACACATCAAAGGATTTGATTGGTACCTGGTGATAACCGGGCTTCAAGTCAATATTGCTGAAATATTTGGTCCGCTTGAGTTGGTCCAAAAGTTCATCAATCTGTGGGATTGGATACCTATTCCGGACAGTAATCTTATTCAATGCTCGATAGTTAATACAGAGCCTCCAAGTTCCATCCTTCTTTTGTACCAACACGATCGAACTCCCACAGGGTGATGAACTTGGATTGATTTGCCCTTTCTGCAACAACTCCTAAATCTGCCTCTTGATTTCATCATTCTCCAAAATAGAGCATCAATAGATCTATCCATTGGGTAGCAATGCGCCTGGGGTCAGATCGATGGAGTGCTTGACCTAAAAGTGTAGGGGTACCCATGTGGGTGAGGTGAAGATGTCCTTGTACTCCTACACGACCTTGTCCATCTGATGTTGTTGTGCGGAGGAGCCATGTCTGGAGGTTGTGAATTTGGCCACAATCTTCCTCTTACTTTAGGGGTGAATCATTGTCAGGCCAAGAGGTAACTCCTCAAAACAAATTGTGTATTTGCATTAAGATTGCTCATGGATATATACAAGCAGGGAGAGACTCTTGGGCTTCACCTCCTAGTGTCTCTTCATATTCCTATTCTCCATTATTTACTATTTACATTATTTACATATATTCACCCAATCCCAATGATTAGGTGTCAACATTCCTCCCCTTAATTTGAAGGGATGTTGGTGAGTCCAATCATCATTCTGAAACTTTCAAACATTTCTCTTCCAAGTGGAACAATGGTGTAGATGGATTGTCTTGGCCTTAATATGATGTCGAATTAGATGGTATTTTGTATTGACGTGTTTCGTTCGATCATGGAACTTTGGGTTCTTAGCCAAATTTATTGCAAAGGTGTTGTCAATCATGAGTGGAGTTGAATGCACTTGTTTCACCTGCAAATCTTCCAAAACTTTCCTGAGCCGCACAATTTCCTTTGTTGCTTCAGCTGCTGCCACATATTCTACCTATGTTGTGGAATTTTCTCAAACTGATTGTTTGTGTGATATCCAGGAGACAAATCCTTATGCAAGACTTATATCAAAACCTGAAGTAGATACCCCAATTTCTTTATCTCCATTAAAGTTTGAATCAGAGTATCTGATCAAGCTGAAGTCGCCCACCTATGTATACTTGATTCCAAAGTCTTGAGTTCCCTTCAAGTACTTTAGAACACTTTTTGCAGCAGACCAATGTCCCCCACAAAGATTTTTCATAAACTTGGAGAGGATTCCAACAACAAATTAAATGTCTAATCTGGTAGTAGTTAGGTAGTTGAGACTTCCTACATGTTGTCTATACTTTGTTGCATCCTCAAATTATTTTCCTTCATTGGATGTGAGCTTCAAGTTCTGTTCCATTGGAGTAGTCAAATGATTGCACTCATCCATGCCAAACTTGTTCAACATATCTCTAATGTACTTCTGAGAGAGGAATATAAACTTCAGATGTTGAGTTACTTAAATACCAACATAGTAGTGAACATAGCCCAAGTCATTCATTTCGAAACATTTCCTCAATTCCTTCTTTATGGATGAAATGTATCTCTCATTTTTCCCTGTCATCAAAATATCATCTACATACACCACAAGATATACAACTATTTTTGCAACTTTCTTGACAAACAAAGTTGCATCATCAAGATCATAATGTTTGAAGTTGAGTTTCAGAATATGCTCAGTTACCTTTTCATACCAGGCTCGTGGTGCTTACTTGAGGCCATACAAGGATTTCACAAGCTTGCATACTTTGTGTTCCAATCCTTCACTACAAATCCTTCTAGATGAGACATAAAAAAATTCTCTTTCATATCTCCATTCAAGAAAGAAGTTTTTACATCCATTTGATGGATTTTCCAACCATTTTGAGCTGCCAAGGAAAAGAGTGTTTGGATGGTATCCCATTTTGCTATGGGGGAAAAAGTCTCCTCATAAATGACCCTTCCTTCTATGCAAAATCTTTTGCCACAAGCTTGGCTTTGTGCTTGTCAAGTGATCCATTAGCTTTATACTTGTTCTTGTAAACCCATTTGCAGCCAATTGGTTTGGTTCCCAATGGAGGATCAACCAGCTTCCAAGTGCCATTCTTTATCAAGACATCATATTCCTTCTGCATTTCTTGTTTCCATTCATCATGAGAAGCGGATTCTTTGAAGGAAGTTGGTTCAACATCTGTAGACAAATTTAGTGCACACTCATAAGAAACATCCATATCAATAGGTGAATCAGAATCGTCTACATCACCTCCATTTTTCCTGATTGAATTTCTTGTTCCTATTTTTCCAACCTCATCAGGACGAACACTTTCAAGTGCCTTTGTCAACCATTTTGGAGGACCCTTCTGAGATGGTCCAAGCTGCTCAATTGACTAATTTGGGACTGAATCAATATTGAGTCTCCCAATTTTGTCAATCACATCACTCAAAGTATCATCAATGGTTGGAGCTTCATGTGGGGGAGACAGTGCTTCAGAAGAAGATTCCACTAATTGATCCAATATAGGAATCCCACCTTCAAGATGTGGAATCTGATTACCAAATTCTTGAAATGATTTTGCATGTCCGAATATATCCAAGTGATCAAGTTGTCACTCAACAACATTGTCAGCTTTGGAAGATTCAAGAAAGATTACATCTCTAGCTACAGCAAACTTCTTATTAACTTCATCATAGAGACGATATGCTTTGGACGTATTTTAATACCCCAAGAAGATACGTTTACAACTCCTTGCACCAAGTTTGTTTCTTTGTTCATTTGGTATCAAGACATAACAGGTGGAACCAAAGACTCTGAGATGCTTTATCGAAGGAATGTGGCCATACCACATTTCGTAAGGAGTATTGTTTCTAATAGCATTAAATGGACATCCATTCTTTACATACATAGCACATAGAACTGCATTAGCTCAAAACATCAATTTTACATTCTTGAAAACCATCATGGAACGTACCATATTTAAGATTGTCATGTTCATTCTTTCAGCTACTTTGTTCTGTTGGGGTTTATAAGGCATAGTTGTTTGATGTTTGATCCCATGTTGGCAAAGATAGTTTTCAAATTCATTTGAAGTGTATTATTTTCCATTATTAGTGTAAATAGAGCAAATATGAGATTGTACATCATTTTCAATCCATGTATGAAAGTTCTTGAATGTTTGAAAAGCATCGATTTGTTCTTCAATAAATAAACCCAACACATTTTGGTGTATTCATCAATAAATTTCATCATATATTTATTTCCATTTACAGAAGGAACAAGCATTGGACCACATAAATCTGAATAAATGAGTTCAAATTTTCTATGTGCTCTGGAATGTGAATCATGAAAAGACTATTTGCTATGCTTTCCTACAATACAAGCATCACATTGCTTAAGTTTCCTAGGAATTGTAGGCAAACCAATAACACCATTTTTCTTCAACAAGCGAAGACTGTCATAGTTCAAGTGTCAAAATCTAGCATGCCATAAAAGACTTGATGGAAATATACCTTCATCATAATGAGAATTGTATCTTGCAACTTTAGAAGTCTTCCTTCTTCTACCCCCGTCATGACAAGTGAGTGATCTGATGTTTTTTTTTACCTCAACCTTTCCATCAAACATATGAATGGAGTGTCCTTGCTGGCGGATGTGGACCCAGGACATCAAGTTTCTCCTCAGTTGTGGGAGATATAAAACATCATGCAGAAGAAAGTGTGGAAGACCAGGAAATTTGAGCCCGATAGTGCCAAGCCCTGATGGTTTGAGTTTTGATTTGTCTGCAAAGTATACTGCTCCATCAACATTGTCAGTAAATTCTTCAAAAAAATATCTTCTAAAAGTCGTGGCAAGTTTCCCCTGAATCAAGCAACCAATCGTTTTTCCAAGAAGCAAGTGAAGCATTGAACAAGTCTTCAGTTACTCCAATATTACAATGTGCCACAACATAGTGAGCGTATTCAAGTGCTTTACCTTTCTCTTTGTCATTGGTTCTACCTTGGGCATGATTTCTTTCTTGCTCAATTCCGTCCCAAGGAAACTTACATGTACATGAATCATGTGCATCTTTATTCCAACGTATGCAATAAAGATCATATTTTTCTCCTTGAGCATGTATACCCCCCTACCTATGAAATTTCTTCTTCCTCTTCCTCTTTGACTACCTCTTCCTCTAGAAGAATCTTGAGCATGATTCTTCTCTCTATGTGCAAGACACGCAGCTTCTTCAGAAAACTGAGGATTTGTCTTCTTCCCAAAATCCTTATGTATCTCAGCGAATTTCTTCACAGGGGATTCAAAGGTAATCTCCTTGAGGTTTCCACTTGCTTGCAATGACTCAAGATAATTTGAATAAGTGAGATATAGTGCCTTGACAGAAACTATGGGAGGAATGTCTAGTTGAACATCATTGGTTTTGATATCATGCATAATAGATCTTACTTCTGATGTTAAAGCAAGAGGATCATCATATTTTAATTCAAGACTAAAGAATTTAATCTTCAATTGGACAACTTCAAGTTCAGAGTGTGAGTCATAGAGTTCCTTCAACTTCTGTAAGGCTTCAAAAGCATTTGAAAATAGTAAAATATAGTGACTCACCTCTTCATTTACAAATATTGCAATCAAGGAATAGGCCTTGTTGTTCTTGTTTTCCCAAATGGTGATCTCTTTATCTGAGGTGGGATTTGCAGGTTCATTATCTCCTTCTCCGACACAAAATCCTTTTCACAACTCATTGAAAATGAGAGTGTGTTTTATCTTCCTTGACCATTCAAGATAGTTCTCTTTTCTCGAGAGAACTACTCCAACAATAGATATCAATGAATGCATTTTAAATGTGTGTAATGTAAAAAAAATGTACTTTTGTTGCCAATGCATTGTAAGAAATTGCACTTCTGGTGGTAATATGTGTACAAAGATGAACTTTGATATATTAAAACAAAGATATGATTTGAGGGAAGTGGTATATGGTGGAGGGTATATATGGGGAAGGGAGTATTTAGGGGAGGGTGTATATGGTGGAGGGGTGGAGTTATCTAACTGGAGGCGCGGTGTTAACTGTGTAGAGGTATTAACTGTGATACAGTCCAGTGGTTTGAAGGTATTCCGGAGCGGGGTCAACGTATGATCGGGAGTCGGGAGGAGGCCTCAAGGCGCGATATATATGGCTAGCGTTATATATTATAAGTGTGGGGACACATATGGCAGAGTAATACACTTGTGGGGAGCAGATTCAGGGGAGGGTGTATATAGCATGGAGGTATGGTATCATATGGATTCCAAGGCATATGGAGGTTGGTATGGCAGCGTATGGAGGCCGAGTATTGCACTCACAGCGAAGGGTGCCGACTATTGAAGGGGAAAGGCGAAGGGTGTTGTGGCCGAGGGTTGAGTGGAATTGGTGGGTATACCACTGTGATGTGTTTGCAATGTGTTATATACCATTACGTACATGCAAATACAATCATGATATACCACGAGCTCGACTGAGAGACACCGGTGGTGTATATGTTATAACCTAGAGCAGGGGTAATGTGGTATGCGGTAGTTAATGGTGGAGAGGAGTCAATGGTATGGGGAGGAGGTGATGTGATGTCATAAGACAGAGGAGAGGAGGGCCCCTCATGCGTTAGCTGAAATGGCGGAGGGGGAAAATTCGATGTTTAACTTTGTTCGGTGCCCGAAAAACAACACATTACATACAATGCCATTCAACAGTTTTATTACATAATACCATTCGCGCAGAAAGTAATTCGATTCACCACAACACCTCTAGGCAGCAACCGCTCCACATCACCTTCAGGAATCAACCGCACCATGGCACCTTCAGCTTCAATGCACTAGCCACAGCACACCATTTGACGTAACAACTCGCTCCAGTCTTCACAATAGGCAAAAAATGCCTCAATGCAGCAAATTGACTCTTCGACAGTTAGAATAGAATGCACAAAATTTGGCAGGGATATGTCAGTTTGCAAAAATGCAGAACAGAGACTGGAAGGAGTTACAAGAGCAAGAAGGAAGCCAAAAATAGTGGATGGGACTTGTGCTCTGATACCATGTCAGGCTAGGAGGTAACTCCTCAAAACGAATTGTGTCTTTGCATTAAGATTTCTGATGGATATATACAAGCAAGGAGAGACTCTTGGGCTTCACGTCCCACTGTCTCTTCATATTCCTATTCTCCATTATTTAATATTTACATTATTTACATATATTCACCCAATCCCAATGATTAGGTGTCAACAATCATAAGGAAGAAAATTTTCCCAATCTGGGAAATGATCTTACTACATTGTTTAGTACAGATCAAAGAAAAGGCAGTAGGCAGCACTACCTCTAGTATCTTGTACAATTGTTGACCCAAAGTAATAATAACATAACGAGGTTTAGATTCATATACACCATGACGCTTCCATAGCTATGGTTGACCTAATAAAACATCACAGACTTCCAGAGGGAAACATCACACATTACCTCATCTACAAAGGGCTTGATGCTATAATGCAGGTGGCACTGTTGGCTAACACGGAAATCTCGCCCTTGGTGAAGCCACCTGATGGTGTATGGTTGTGGGTGTGGTTTTTTTGGTTGCTTCAATCTCTTAACGACCTCGGCTAAGATCAAGTTCTTTTGGCTCTTGTTGTCAACGATGAACTGCACTGGCAAACCTTTTACCCACATTTACAAGTGGAAGAGGCGTTACCCCTCCTTTGTATCCTCGGGTTCTGCCTTTTGGAGCTTGGTGGTCGCTACCATCACAGTGGGTTCGACATCAATGATTTGCTTTCCCTTGTCGGTTACCTTGTTGGGTCCTAGCTCAGAATCAGAGTATGCATTTGTCTTTGAGTCTTTTAGCTCGATCATCAGCGCCTACTTCGCACGACATTCATTCATGTTGTGAGTGGGAGTTTTATGGAACTCACACCACTTGTTGGTAACTTTCTTCGCCTTTCCATTATTCTTGGCTTGCAACTTCGAGGATTTGTCCTAAGGGGTCGCAGCCTAACTCTTCCCTTTCCTATGTTGGCTTGGGGGTGCCTTTGCTCTACTTTGGGTTCGAAAATGCAAAGTCTGACTTCTTTTTCTTGAATTTCTGCTCAATCTTGGTAGAATATCGGTATGTTGCACTAAGTGAGGAGATGTCCATGAACTCCATTTCTTCCTGAAAGTATTTGTGCAAACAATTGTGGTACTTGCGCACCAATTGTTTTTTAGAATCTTTGATACCCAACTTTGTGTGCAAGGTATGGAAAAGATTCGTCAACTCATGCACATCTTGATCCCTTTGTTGTTGTAGTGTAGTCCATTGTATGTACTTGTCCTCATAGCTCCGCACGGGGTAATATTATTCTTTGATGGCATCTTGGAAAGAATTCCAAGTGGGTGCGGCTAAAAACAGTGGGGGTTCTCTCTCGTCCCTCTCTTCAAAATAGGTTTCCCACCATTCCTTGACATGGGGGGTGGATTTGAGGAGTGCAAAAGTAATATTTTCCCTATTGGAAAATTCATGAATCGAAAAATATCCTTCCAACATATTTAACCATCTATCTATAGCATCTACATCTATCTGGCCTTCAAATGTAGGAATGTCAAAGTTGAC
Organism: Pinus taeda; assembly: GCA_000404065.3. Lineage (NCBI taxonomy): Eukaryota > Viridiplantae > Streptophyta > Pinopsida > Pinales > Pinaceae > Pinus > Pinus taeda. The sequence goes on from APFE031363574.1 coordinate 84,399, forward strand.
TTGTACCTTGAAGGGAGTGGTGCCTCCAAAGTGGTTGCCAGAATAATATGTGTTTCCTGTGGGGATCCGTCGAATGATCTGGGAAAAGTTGTCCATCATTGTGTTCATTTGTCACTCGAGGGATTCTTCTGCCATGGGAGGTCGTCGGGGTTTGTGAGGCCAGTCTTGCAAAGGTTCAACCAGTTCGATCCCTAACTCCCTATACCTCGACCTTGTTGGGGACATGCAAAGAAAAAAAGAGAAAGAGAAAACCGCTATGATACCATTGATCTAGACTTATGCAGGAACGAAAGAGATTACAGATATAAACATAAACACAGATATCTAACAAAAATAAATCTTCATTTCATTAATATCAAAGAACTGAACAATGCTTACATACATAATGAAAATAAACTAGCTCGGGCAATGGTAACTTATCTCTAAGAAGAGATGTGGTGGATACATGTCTCTAAATTGTGTTACAATGAGGCTCAAGGGCCTTTTTATTATTTAACAACAAAGGGAAACCCTAAACAACCAAAACCCTAACCTCGGGAGATGGAACGCCAAGATTTTTTTGCCTCATTAGGGTTAGATGGACAGCCAACTTCCCAGGGTCGTAACTTGGTCAGATGGTCTTTGTTTAGTGCGTACGATACCTTGTTAGAAAGGTCTCGACCTCAAAAAAACTTCGTTTAGGGGGTCAAAACAACTCTGGAAGTTCATAACCCGAAAAAACTAGTAAAAATAGTAAATTGTGCTATAATAAATGAAACTAATGAAACCAGCTCGAGGTCCAGGTGGAATAGATGGGTGGCCACCAATATCCACCTGGATCAACAAAGCAAGCTACATCTAAAATAAATATAGTAATATTTTTAAGGGCATCCCTTATTTTTTCTTCTTTTATCTACAACAGTGTCTACTTTCTATATTTTTTACGTCATTAGCTTTCTTTAACTTGCATCCATAAGAGAAATGTCCATATTTGTCACAATAATAGTAAGATCATTAGAGAAATGTTGAAGTCAGAAATAGTCCTGAAAACAAAAAATGTTTCATAAACATCAACTTTAAGAGAACTAATAGGATCCAAGATGATGGTTCCAACCATAAGGGTAAACAATTTTGGAAGAAAAGGAAACAAAAAAACATTTATTTTAATTGTATTATTAACCTATCTCCTTATAGATTTACTAAAATATTGAGTGTAAACACTTGTTGCATGCAAAATTAAGTGCCTAACTTGAAATTTGAGTAGTCTTATAAGGAAGCTAAGACAAAAATACAATTGGAAAAAATAGTTTTTTTTTTTCCCTTTGAAAATCCACATCTCTTATTCAATCATTTTAAGTATTATTTTGTTATTTTGCTTGGGAGGCCCATTTTAGACCTCCAAATTTTCCAACGCTTTCTTTTTTCTATTATTGCCTAGTTTCTTCGATATATAGTCATTTTTCTACTAATGATGATGTGTATTTACATTCAACTTTTCTTCATTGTATTTGCTCCAGTTTTCCTCCATAAAAATATCTCCCTCTACTGATTAAAGCTAAATTTGGATTTGCTTTATTCAACATGATTTGTCTCTTAATTACTTTATTCTTCTCATTCCTATTTTAGCTCCATGTAGTGCCCACCCTAGTTTCCCGACTCTAATATGACATTATCTTGCATACTTTAGTCTATGAGTAACTCAGGCTGAGGGTCCAGAAACGTGACTCTATTATCAGAGAATGTGATGGTTATGTATGTTCTCTATTAATATTATGATTACGATATAATTAATCGAAACATGTCTATCCTATACTACTATCACCATCATGATATCAATAGAGAATACACATAACCATTAATTATATCGTAATCATAATATTAATAGAGAACATACATAACCATCACATTCTCTGATAATAGAGTCACGTTTCTGGACCCTCAGCCTGAGTTACTCATAGACTAAAGTATGCAAGATAATGTCATATTAGAGTCGGGAAACTAGGGTGGGCACTACATACAATTTGAACCGATACATCTTGAATCGAAGACCATGGTCAACAAATCCGCCATATTCGCATTACCAGAACACTGAATTAACGCAACGCGCATTTATGAACTCAATTAACGACTTCTATACCTGGAAAAAGAATCAGAAGAAGAGTGTATTCAAGATATCTAAACTTGGTCATCATACACTCGCAGAAGTGACCGGCAACGAGGAAATACCAGCGTCAACAGAGCAAGCGGAGTCTCGCCTCTTCGGTGTACGGTACATGTGTATTTTGTTATTACTTTACCTTAGATTAAAAGTATATAAATGTGGCGTTATGTTTCCTGGAATGAGCATCAGCGATGTGTGTGTTGATTGAATTGAAATCTCAATGTGTTTGTTTTCCGATTGTAATTGTTGTGTAAAAAAAAAAAAATGTGCTTGATATATATATAGTTGTAGTTGGGTCATTTCACTGTTTTAGCTAGGTCGTTTCACTCCATGGTTATCCTCCATAGGCTTCCCTCTAGCAGTAACTACATGGTAATCATCAATTTTTCTATGGAAAGTAATAAAATCGAATAAGCATTTGACCCTTTCTTCGTTGTCACATAATTTGTTTCTTAATTTCTTTGTTCTTGGACAAATAATGATTCACATATTCACTAACTTCAATTTTAAGTGAAAGAATCTCTCTTTGAGAACAAAACTCTATGTGTTTATACAATTTCATTGAAATGTTTTAGAATATTGCATGTTTCAATGGGATGTGTTATAATCCCTTGTGCAGAGATTTATACATCCATAATAACCATTCTCAACAATACATTGTCATCAATCTCGCTTTCGCCCACTCTTGCATTGTTAGAGGGCCAATGGTTTAGCCTTATACCCTTTTGCAATTTTCCAAGGATTATAAACCTTCCATTAATCCCTACATTTTGAATTTCCATTTCACATCATTTGTACTATTGAATCACTTGATTAAGTTAAGAATCACTTGAATCTATCATGAATCAATTTTCAATGTAATTTGGCAAAGAAATGATGATCTACATTGTGCACCCCTCTTTGCATTTAGTGCACTTTCAAATCTACCTTTTGCTCACAATGGATGCCCTTGTATTGTTATACTACTTGTTATTTTCTAGCTCTAGCTTTCCTCATCTCTTTTTCCGAAATATTTTTACTCGCAATGAATTCCTTTGTGTTGTTATGCTACATGTTATTTCTTAGTTCTTTGACTTTTCTCAATGCTTCCACAACTTTTCATTTGGTTAAGAACCCATTGTCCTTTCAAAGTTGCTAATGTTTTTCTCATAGCCTTCTCAGGGTTTTAAATGCACTCAATTCAATGTGAAAACATAGGAACCTTTGGGTCAAAGGATAGCTTCAATACCATGAAAAAAATTATAGACATATACTGTACTAACAAATCTATAAAGATATTACAAAAACATGCAAAAATTCTAGGAGAATATGTTGTACATGTACAATAGATTTATGCAAAGGCATATATATGATCATGCATTCAAAATAACAAATTCTCTAAAGATAAGGGACTCAAAATAATGTTTTGACAACCAAAAAAATTTGGACCAATATCTAGAAACCCACAAAACCACTACGACTTTATTAATTCTAGTATGAGGTCCTTCAATAAATGTCTAACTACTTTTGATTCCAACAAGGCTTCATTAATTCTCGTAAGAGTTCTAGCTATGCTAACATATCCCATTATGTACATTTTTTTGCTACAATAAATGTTCAAGACTCTAATCATAAAATTTTGAATCTCTTGTATAAAGTAGCAAGCATTATTATTTGGTGGTTAATTAGATTTTAGCTACATAGAATTAGTCTCTTCAGCACTCCAAAGGCCATGTTATTAGCATATAAGTAATTGAGTATGAAGCAAAGGAAATAAGGACATGCATAGTTGATTGCGCCCATTGATAAAACTCACAACTCTACTCATAACATCTATGAGTCTTAATAGTGATGATGCGCTTCAATCAAAAGGGTAAATTTGGCCCTATATAATACATATTTTTTTAGAAGTGAATGTTGGGGTCTTAAACCATAAAGATTGACTCTCTTGTAAATATTTTCAAGTATGTCGATAATTAAAAAAAATTGTAGACATTGCGGGCATGGAAGGGGCTATCTGCAAACCTAGAGGGACAATTGTATATTCCTATGTATGGAGCCTAAGTGTTATGACCAATAAGATGGTAGAATGAATATATCTAACCTCATTGTGAGTGGAGATGCTTGAAAAATGATCAATCATATGCACCTGGACTCATATTCATCTTATTTTTGTTTAGATGCTATTATGGAAAACATCAAGCATTCTCTCCAAACCTTTGAAAGGGTACAATGGTTTCAAGTCCTAAGGGAAAATAATTCATGATAATCATCAAACCAAATTGGTCACCAAGGAAAATTGTGGGACTTTAATCATTAACAAGAAGACTTGTATCCAATTCACAACATAACCCTATGCCTTATCCACATGATAACACATCAAATTGACACAGTGAATTGCATGGCATTGAATCCTCATGTAGCAAGGACAAGATTGATAAGACTCCCCTGCTACCAAACTTTGATTACTCTACCTCCCCTGGGACTTAATGAGTGCCCAACACTCATGTTCTGACTTCATAGTGGGATAATGCAAACCTTATTTGGCTCAAAAAACTCAACCTCCAATCATTGTGTTTTATTTAGCATTAAGGTGATAGCATGGAAAAACGTCTAGTGCCCAACTTCCAGCCATCCACTTTAGCGGCAAATGTGCATTTCCTAGTCTCAATGATTGCTTCCAATTCCTCAAGAGGAGGCAATCTTATTAATTTCTTGGGATTTTTCTCCAACATTGGACATTCCTAATTTGTAGTTTTTCGATAGCAAACTGTTGAACACAAGCATTGGTCGATGCTCCGAATTGGGTTTGTTAGCCTCGTTCTATCATTGTGTTGGATGCCTATGAATATCACTTGATTTTGAGATAGGCTTGCAAAACACAAGCATCAAAATTGGTGGTTTTAATGTATCCCATATTTTTCCTCAAACATTGAATCTTTTATCCCTACCCTAAGTGGCATACACCTATATTTCTCTACTCCCACCCCCCCTCCCCACCTTGACAATAAATTATAAGGAATTACATGAAACTCGACAAGCTCTACAAAAGCATGAGGAATCCATCTGTAATCTCAAGCTTGTCTTTCAATCCTTCTTCGAAAACTCAAGCCATCAAGACACCAATAACAATTTTAAAGTAGAAATTATCACGAGAATCTTACTCTTACATAAAAAGCAACTTGATGCTTTCTAATTTGCAGTAAAGATGCTCTATTGGAAAAAGCAACAACCTATTATGTCTCAGGGAAATTCTTCATCCATGCCCTCTCCAATGGATCACCTACAACCTCAAAGAATTCTAGAGACAAGCTCTCAACATTGTTCTCAAAAATCAAGTTACTCAGACCACACATCACCAATCGAGACAAATGAAGTAGTTAGAGAAAGAAAGAATGCAATGGATGTTATGCACAATATTTGATGCACAACCAGAGATGTTTTGCTTGATAGTTAAGATTTTAATTTTCATTTTATCATCTCTTTAAATAAAGGAAATTTGGCAAAGTGTTGTATTGGAAAATACCAAAAGATAGGCATACCTACACAAACATGATAAGCATTTTAAATTATGCTTCTCTAGCATAACACTAGTTTTGTAAACCTCCGCTATAAACTCTTGCTACAACATTTTTCCTTGATATATATTCCATAGTTCTAGTTTGAAAAGAAAAAAAAATGTCTACATGGTAGTTAATTGGCTTCAAAACAGAAGATTAACCTATTGTTTGACACTTCAGAAGCCATGTAATTAGTTTATTAGTGACTAGATATGAAGCAAGGCCAATAAGGAAAAACAACCAAGTATGAAGCAAGGAAAAAAAATCAAAGAAACTTCTAATCAATACAAGCAAATAATTATATATATATATATATATATATATATATATACAGAGAGAGAGAGAGAGAGAGAGAGATCTATGAAAAATGCATTATTATTTTACTGTTAATTTATTTTAAGCCATATAACATGAACTTAATATTTACCAAAAACATAACTCACTTCCCTATTTTATTAATTAATAAAATAATGTGTGTAATAAAACTAAATATCAGTATTAGATGATAGAGTTCTAAATCTGAACATCCTATTGCAAAAAAATTACTTCTCTATCAAGACTTGAAACTATATATCTAAACTTGTTTTCTTTAAATACAATCCAAAAAGAATGGTTATCCATAAAAAACACTAAGTTGCACATCAAATTCTCATTTGTTATGCTAAAACACTAAGTTGCACATCAAATTCTCATTTGTTATGCTGAGAGGTGCTTTACAATGCAATATGGGGGATAAAATATGGGAGAGATGTAGTAAAGTGTGAAATGTAAGATAAGATGTAGTGAAATGTTAAACTAAAATAATAATAATAATAATAAAACACAATGTTTGGTCTCTGGTCAGTGTTCTGTCTGGGAGGGGTTGGGGTCTACGAGTTGGTGGTTAATTGTTTCACTGTTGGATTGGGTTCTTGGTGTCTTGCATCTTTTCTAGTTGGATTGGTTAACATTTTTCCGGTGTGGTTGGGTAGTTTCCCTATAGTCATAATTCGGGTGTGGGTTAGTAATTTATTGCTCATTCCGCCTTTTCGTGGTGTCGGTGGCCTTGCTAAAATATGTCTGGATCCGCGCAATGCTCATTCCCTCCCCCCCAATAAGGTGGTCAGAGTTTTCTCACAGAGAATGTGGAGAAGCTAGAGTCATGAATGGCAAACTTCAAAGAGCATGTACAATACTCCTTATGCCCTCCTCCTCCTCCAGGGATTGCTCGAGACAATCATACTTCTATTACTTAAGATGACTAGGAATGGTGTTGTAGCGGCTACAACACCCTCCAAAATGTTGGCATGCATCCAATTTCAGAGCCTTACTTGGGTTTTTCCTTGATGTTTGCAAACACTCGTGCTCATCTCATGAGCTCATGTTGAGTCTTTGCACCCTCTTCGCTTGACCGTTCACCGGACATATTTTAGATGTTGGTCACAATGTCATGCTTGCAGCCATGTTATGGCTATGCACAAGGTCCATCTTCATGTGTACAAGTTGTATTCGCTATCTAAGCATTTGTTGCATTCACACACGAAGTTGTATGCAATGTCGTGCAAGTGTCTTCTCGGTCGTTCAACGATCTATCACAAGTGTCACGCTTATGCAACGTCGTTCAGTCACACTGAGTGCATGTTGTATTGATGGTTTGAGGTGTCTTGTCATCAAGTCATGTTGAGCGTGCGTTCGCAAGGTCATGCATGTACGAAGTCACTCATTCACACACTTAGTCATTTTGCTGAAGCTATGTCGACCAGATCTACCCCAACATCCGGACTTCTATTGAGTTGAACTGTGCAATCCCAACCCTCATTGAACATGTATTGCTGCCTAAAATTACGCAGAGCTTGAGTTTGTCTCCCAGGCAGTTTGCACTACGCAATCCTGGAATTGACCCAACTAATTGTCACCTAGAATAGCGCAGAAGTTTCTCAGCAAGTCATCTCAATCTATGTTGCCCGCAAGCAAAACCACCAAGCCTCCAGCTGGTCAACTGGAGCATTTGACTAGGCAGTGACCCCGGGCCACACTCCTCCAAAAAATTGTGCAGAAGTTTCCAAGCATGCCTGCTTCCACTGAGTGAAGAAATTACGTCGAAGCTGCCAAGCATGCTTGCTTCCGTTGACTGAAGAAATTGTGCAGACATGTCGAACAGGCACCCGCTGCCTGTCACTACACTACCCTCAAAAATTGCGTAGTTTTCTCAGTCAGTCACCTTGTCAGCCAGCCTGCTGCTCCTCCTGAAAACTGACAATTTTCATGGGTTCTCTCCCAACTGCCCAGCGTCCCGCTCAGCCTAGAAACTGCGCAGGAATGTCTTGCAAGCCAGCGTCCAAACTCTGCGCAGTTTTGACCAGCAGCTTCCTGCAACCCATTACTAGTCTCGCCCTAGTGCCTGCACTGTCTCCCTGGAAAAATTGCGCAGATCTTCCCTCCAGCCAAGCCAAATCCCGCAGACAGTCACTGCCAATCCAGATTGTCCATATCAGCTTCCCAGTGACCTCTGCGCAATTTTCATGGGTAGTGCCTGGAGCCCGCATCCCAACCTCAAATGTGCTCTGCGCAGTTTCAGAGCCTTGTCCTCTCACCCGGTCACCTACATCCAAAAGAGAAAGATAACGCATCATGGTAGACTAGGAGATTTCTGGATTTGATGTCATCTCGTCATGATTGATTGCAAATACAGGTACATGTATGAGACATCACGTGACGATGAATGGGATGAACAAGGAGCGCATGCAAGGACACTTGTCCGTGTATGGACGAACACATGGGGCATGCCAAGTACGAGTGAAGGAGCGACATGCACATGCAACATCAAGCGAACACCAAGACCATTGAAGACTTCACACACCTTGTCATGCGGAGGTGAAGCTATGATACACCAAGGGCACATCCATCACTCAGCATCATTGTAGCTCAACATGGACACCACCACCAGCATGAACATACCAGCTTCGTCGTGTCAAGTCATGTCATGAATCATCTCATCCACGTCACTACTATGGGCCATGTTGTAATATGATTTATTTTTGATAAGTTAGTTTTATTTTAGAAAAGAGGGTATTTTAAAATCAAAAGAAAAAATGAATATTTGAAAATAAAAAATAAAAACAAATAAAAAACAAAAAATGAAATAAAACCCCATCAAAAGAAAGTAAAAATATTTGCATAAGTGTGTTTGTTTAAATGCCACTTAATAAATAAATTTCGTTTTGTAATAATAAAGGTTTTGCGTGCAATTTGTTTTTATGCCACGAACTTTTCTTCTGATCTGAATCAAACTGTTTAATCTTGATCAAATCATTTTAAATTTTTGTATTATATTAGAGAGTAAATTCAACCAAATAGTTTAATCTTGGTTGAAAATTAGAAATTAGGATAGATTAGGATAAATAAAAGGCCTAATATACTTAAATTTTGGCCTAAGTAATGATTAGATTAGGTTAAGAATAGTTTATTAATGTATTAAGGGCAGCTAGTCTAAACGCGCTCATGATTAGATTAATTTTTATTTATCGTTAATTACCCCAGTTAAGTGGTGATTAACTATTGTAATTAAATATGTGTTTAATTAAGTGGTGTGTTTAATGCTTTATGATGAAGCTCATATATGACAAAGATATTTGTCGACAAATTTTAATGATCGAACCGAAATCAATGGTTGTCGCCCTTCCCGCCCAAATCAACGGCAAGGATGCGCTTCGCACCCCCTCCCCCATCGCCGCTACAAAATCAGATAAGGGGGTGGAGGGTGTGAAAAGTGGTTTCATTCACCCGGCCCCCCCCCACCTTTGTGTCGCCCTCTCAATGCTTCACACCCACCCCCCCCAATCCGCTATTCTCATCCCGCATCTTCCGATACCACCTCAACGTCCAATCCTTCCACGCCACCTTTGTTGAGTCCTTTCGTGCCATGTGCCCTCCACCTATTTTCATAGTTGTTCCCATTAATCATTCCCGCTATCTATTTTTGAATAAATGCTTTATCTGTTGTCGAATAAATGTTTTCCCGTTGCACTGTAAATTCTTTATTAGTTGCTACAATCCTTTCCCGTTAAGTTATTAATTTGCCAATTAACCCGTTATTAACGGCTTCTATTGTAACAGTAGCTAAAATTTCCCTATCAATACTCATTGTCCTCGTTACAGCTGATTTTCTTACTGTTCCATTACTTCTAAATTATTCAGTTTCCTGCAAATTCGGTATTGAGCCAAGTTTGTAACCTGAATCATTTCTTAGCTATCTCTGCAGTTTTCTGGCAGATTGCCATTTTTGTTTAGTATTATGGCTTCTAAGAAGAAGGAAAAATCTTCCTCTAGTTCTTCCTCAGCACAGGAAAACCTACAAACTCCTGATCCTCTTGACCTCGACCATATCTCATTAGCCGATAAATACTTCAAAATCACAGATACTGAGTGTGAATTTGACATGCTCGAACTGCACAATTGGCTCAAACAAACATACCTTGATTCAGAGGATGAAATAAACCTCTGGGAATCAAACCTTCCTCTGTACATGTTTCCCCAAGCTCATTATTTCCCTTATTTGGTTATTTGGTGTCAATCCAAGTATAATCCCTTACAAAGAATAGTAGTGTCTCATAATGGTGACATTCTGATAACCATCTTTGTTGAACCCATAAACAAAATGCTTTTGATACCTGAGAGTGATTCCCTCATATTTTTCTCCCCTGCAACTCCGATTGACATATATCATAAACTTACTTTCCCTCAAAGAGCTTAGATCTTTGAGATTTTTCTCCCTGAAGATGTTGAGCTTCCCAAGAAAAAACCTCCTTACTCAGCATCCATGTTTCCAAAGAGAGCCAAGCAAATTATTTCCCTCATTTCCTGCTTGTTAGGATACCCCATCAGATCAATGGGTAGACGAGGCTATCTTAGGTTATTTGTCTATCTTTTCAAAAGAAAACAAGCCTACCTTCATGTATAACTAGAGTCAATTTTTGGTTGATGTTATGCATGAGCATCTTATGAATATCACAACTAAAGGAGTATTCAAATACTCTTATGTCGTATTTCACATGTTTATTTTTCAACAGGGAGACAAATTGCCCATTGTTTTGCACAAGCAGGATGAGTAGCAAGAAGATCAATCAGTTATTCATTGGACCTCGTTGATCAGAAAGAACTCAACTCAGTTCAAATTTGCAGATTTCATAGATTGTTTCATTCACCCAATAGCACAACTTTTCAACAGTCAAAGTGAACCAAGAGTCAGTCCCAAAATCAAGAGGTTCTTGCACCTTAGTGATCAATTCAGAACAAGAGACTCGTATCTCTACCAGAACTAGATAGAGATTAGAGTATATGGGTGTGAGTTGGCTCCATATAAGTTGCCAAAGTATGTTCCAATGAGAATTTTCTCTTTGGAATATATCAAGAAAATGATGAATATGGATGAGCTACATTTCATCTCAGGAAAGAGAAAATAACAGTTTAAGATTAAAGCACGGGTTGGGTCATTAATTTGCAACACTAGGTCATTTGGCTCAAAGGCAGATGCCATACTCAAACAAATGGGTTTTCAACCCAACTTCACTTGGTCCTATGATCCATTCAGCATTATTTCATATTTAAGAGTGGAGCCTAAGACTACTCCTTATAATCACAAACGTAGGCTTGAGATTGAGAAATTTAGAAATCAGGGACAATGGGAAGAGAATACTCTTCAAGAAGCAGAGGAAAAGTATTGCCTCCTACTCATCAGACTCCATTTTCTCAAACTAAGCTTGATAAAAGGCCTAGAGAAGGATCATCATCATCAGCAATTGGAGAAAAGAAATTCATCCACTGCCAGAAGAAACCAAGGATTGAATCAAAGGGTACTACTACTACTGCAACTCGAGGTCAAAAGGAGCCTATTGCCATCAATCTAGATGATTCACAGGTATCTATAGGCACTGAGGAGCCTGTAATTACTACTCCTTTCTCTTCTACTTCACAAAATTTGCTTTATATTACTCAAACTACTAGACCCAAGTGAAACAGAGGAGTCGAATGTTTTCACTAACTTTATTGAGATCAAGCAGAAGAATGAAGCTTTAAAAGCTAATGTCTATGCACAGTTTTGGAAGCAGACTTCCACTTCACGACACAGGTTACTGAGGCATTTGACAGCGAGAAGGGAAGAATGTAGATGGCAATTTTGCAGGCTCAAGTACCTTTTCCCAAAGGTTCTTCTGATTGTAAGAAAACTATATTCTCTTTTGATGCCAATCAGATTTGTAGTGCCCGCTCTAGTTGACTGACAGTGTTATGACGCAAACATTTAATTAGCCATAAGGCCCACACTTTATTCTTTGAGGACCTCAGGTTGAGGATCCGGACACATGACATTATTAAAAACGCATTGAGATTTCAATTCATTCAACACACATATTGATGATACTCATTTTAGGAACATAATACAACATTTACATACTTTTACTCTAAGATCAAGTAGTAACAAAATACACATGTACCGTACACTAACCGTCGTCTAAGCTGCAAACTTCTCTGGTCCAGTATGCAAACTGGTTCGGTCATCACTGCTCCCTCGTCCGAGACCTGCAAATGACCCAAGTCAATAATATGCGAAGGATCTGAAATATAATGACGTAAAACAGAAACATGAAACACATCATGCATACGTGCTAAAGATGGAGGTAAGGCAAGCCTATATGCCACCGGCCCTTTCCTTTCTAATATTCAAAAGGTCCCACAAATCATGGAGACAATTTTTCTCCTTTTCCAAGTTTTATAGAGCTTTTTTGGGGCCTTACTCTCAGGAACACCCTATCCCCCACTTCATAACTTCGGTCTACCCGATGAGCATCAGCATAGCTCTTTTGTCTATCTTGAGCTTCCTTTAGCCTCCTCCTAATCATGGTCAATTGTTCTCAGTGGTAACTCTAAACGAAAAAAGTGACTCTGAAGATTTTGATAAACACCCTCTCCTTGTCGAATTTAAGGATGTATTTCCCGAAGAACTACCTGGGCTACCCCCAAAAAGGGAAATTGATTTCACCATCGACCTTAAACCCGGCACAGAGCCTATTGCAAAGACACCCTACCGGATGTCAGCTCCAGAGCTAAAGGAATTGCAGATCCAATTAAAGGAATTATTGGACTTGGGGTTCATACGACCTAGCATATCTCCATGGGGAGCCCCAGTGATTTTTATTAAGAAAAAGGATGGGTATTGGCGACTATGCATTGATTACTGCCAGTTGAATAAGGTAACGATAAAGAATCAATACCCTTTGCCAAGGATAGATGACTTATTTGATCAAATGAGAGGGGCCACGATGTTCTCAAAAATAGATCTGAGGTCGGGATATCATCAGTTGAGAATCAAAGAAGAAGATATTTCGAAGACAGCATTCAAAACAAGATTTGGGCATTATGAGTTTGTAGTTTTACCCTTTGGATTGACAAATGCCCCGGGTGTTTTCATGAGTTTTATGAATGGAATATTTCGAGATTACTTAGACAAGTTTGTACAAGTCTTTATCGATGACATTTTGATCTACTCAAAAACCCCAGAAGAGCATGATGAACACTTGAGGATAGTCCTGCAATGTCTTAGAGAAAACCAACTGTTCGGGAAGTTGTCAAAGTGTTCCTTTTACCAAACCAAGATTCATTATCTTGGACACATTATCTCTGGGGAGGGTATCGCAGTAGACCCAGTAAAGATCGAAGCCATCATGGAATGGCCAACACCAACCAATGTTCATGAAATACGAAGTTTCATGGGCATGGTAGGGTACTATCGAAGATTTGTCGAAAGGTTTTCAAAAATAGCAAGCCCCATTACTGAGCTCCAAAGAAAGAACAAGAAATTCATCTGGACTTAAAAATGTGAAGAGGCATTCCAACGGTTAAAGGTGTTATTAACGACAGCACCAATTCTGAAGGTGCCGGATATGGAGCAAGAATTTTTGGTTTGCACTGATGCCTCCAAAGAAGGACTGAGTTGTGTGTTGATGCAAGAGGGAAGAGTAATAGCCTATGCATCAAGGAAACTCAGAACCCACGAAGAAAACTACGCAACCCATGATCTAGAGATGGCAGCAATTGTTTATGCACTAAAGATTTGGAGACACTACCTTCTAGGAAGGAAGTTTGATCTTAGGATTGACCATTGTGGGCTACAGCACATATTCACTCAAGATCACTTAAACGCAAGGCAAAGACGATGGTCTGAACTAATTAGTGAATATGATTTTGATATCACTTACATCAAAGGAACGGTAAATAGGGTGGATAGTTAAGTTTAGTATTTGAATTTATGATGAGGGTAGTAAAGAAGATGTATGCGCTCTACTAAAAGTATAATGATGATAAATTTGATAGATAGGTATATTTCTATGATGTTACGATGTTGATGGCTTAATGAATATGTATGTTTCCATTTATGATAAATGATGATAGCCATGAGGGATGTGTACCCTCTGTTACCTACTTCCGTTAGTTCAGGCTTATAATGGACAATGATGTGAATGACCAGAAATTGTTAATGATGCTATTATGATAATGACTAACAGTGAGAAACCTTGTTGCTAATGATTTTTGAGTATGGCAGGAAACAATCAGAGGCGCTCGCATATGACATGTCGATGACACCTGGTTTGATGAAAATTCATATTATTTTATCTTTTAAAGTCTAAATCGATCTTGAAATCTACCATATATGTTTAACTATATGCTGATGATATGTTAATGGTTGCAGGCACAAATTAGTTGCTTGACCGAATGACTCACATATGGGTGATGGGGTTGTACAGGTGGATGGAACTACATGGGAGGGGTGGGACAGAGTCCCTGATCTCACCCACTAGCACTCCCACCGTGACTTGGGCTGGAAGGGTTGAAACAACTTCACCTTGAAGATCATGATGCCATGAGGGCAGGTCCCAAAGTTGGGTCGCTCATGAGGAGTTTACTAGGGGGCGTGCATCAAGGCGGATTCCTTGATCTCCGGCACCATTAGTCTCACTATAGCAGGCAACATAAGAGATGATAGTGGTCTATGACGTTGCACTATACTTTCCCCTCGAAGTCATTGGATACTTGAAGGGCAAGTGGTGTGGCACCCTTGGAACTTCAGGGGAATTTCTTGAAGGGCATGACCAACTTGGCACCCTTGGCATCACAAATAAACTATTAGGTGTGGCACCCTTGGAACTTCTAGAGAAGTTCTTGAAGGGCACAACCAAACTTGGCACCCTTGGAATCATTTAAAATAAATAATAATAAATAAATATAAGTAAGGAATGAAAAATAGGTAAATTTACATCAAGGGTAAATGATGATTAGAAACCAAGGTAATGATGATTGGAAAATACTAGGTAGATTAGGTGGTTTAAATAGGTAAAAGGGGAAAGACGAACATAATTAGGACTAAGATTAATTCTAAACTAATTAAACCTAATTAAGAAAAGAGGAAGGTGAATTAAAATAAGAATAGTAAATTAAATTTAGAGAAATGTAGAGAAGCTCCATGTGGCATCAACCAACATAAGAATATCCATCTAAGAGATAACCTGAGTTAAATTAGGGAGTAGATTGGGGATAAAAATCTTGACTCATTAATTGAGTTCAAGTAATAAACACAATTAAGGAATAAAGGGGGGGGGATAAAGAGACAACTAGGAGAAGAAATAGGAATCTTGTGAGGTGAGGAAAAATATTAGTTTAAATAATAAAAAGTTAAGTAAATAATTTTGGGTGACCCCTTGATGAGAGAGTGACACATGGGTAGGGTGAATAATCAAGCTTATTAAATTTATATATATATATATATATTATATATATATATATATATATATATATATATATATATATATATATATATATATATATATATATATATATATATATATATATATATATTATAAATTTGCATGATATGCCAAGTGTCATCTATGATGACTCTTATAAAAGAAGGGGCAGGCCATGGGAGAGGGGGCTTTTGGAAACCTACTTTTGTATGGATGATATGATGTCAGAGCAGTGATTACGAAGCTATAGTGAGTTTGGTGAGGTAGAGGATTTTTAGAGAGGGGACTCTTGAGTGAGGGTGTGCTCTCCTCTGCCAGCTACAGCGTTCCTTCATCATACAACCCCATAGCAGCTTGGGGATCCGCGGGGAAGAAGAGTACCCAAGAAGTAGGCTGGGAGGTTAACCGGTGGGTCTTCGCATTCGGATCAAGTGCGTCATCATTCACTCACAGAAGTGACCGGCAACAAGGGAATACCGGTAACAACAGAGCAAGCGGAGTCTTGCCTTCTGGTGAACGGTACATATGTGTTACAATATTATTTTGTATGATTTCTTTATGGACTTAGTTAAATATATGTAAATTTTATGATATGTTCAGTGAAATAAAATTTAGGGATGTGTTAGACAGTGATAAATAAATTTGAATCCCTAATGTTGTTCTCTTCTAGTTGTAGTTTATTGTGATTTATTTGAAAAGAAAAAAAAAATTATATAGTAAAGATTAGGTCCTTACAGGTATGCTATGAGTCAATAAAGTTGAATGAGCATGAGAATAACAATGAACCCACAAATTAGATTTGGTTTCCATCATACATGCATTAAAAATGTGGATGCATTATCTCCTCGATAGGAGATTCATTTTAATGATTGATCATAGATGGATGAAGTATTTATTTGATCAACCTAAATTAAATGTCAGGAAAGCGATATGGATTACCACACTTAGTGAGCTCAATTTTGAAATCAAGTATATAAAAGGAAAAGAAAACTTAATTATTGATGCACTCAGTAGAAGAGTTCAAATGTGCCATGTTGCAGCAATAGGTTCGTATGGAACTGACTTGGAAGAAAGAGTTAAATTGTAGGACAACAATATGAAAAATATAAACAACTAAATCAAAATCTATAGAAAGATCCAAAGGGTGAAAAGGACAAGGAATATCTCCTCACAAAGGATGGGCTGATTCGATTCAAAAACATAATTTATGTGCCAAATGAAGATAATTTAAAGAAGCTTATATTAAAAGAGTTTCATGCAAAGCCATATTCTGGCCACCTAGGTTACTAAAAGACTCTAACAACCATCAAGTTATTTTCTTATTGGCCTAATTTGAAAACAGAGGTGATTTATTTTATTTTGAAGTGCATGGAATGCCAAGAAGTCAAAGTCAAATGCAAGCACCCAGCCAGTTTATTGCATCCTATCCCCATTCTGGAATGGAAATGGAAAGTGATCCCCATGGATTTTATTACAAGGTTGCCAATAATTTCTAGACAACATGATGCAATCATGGTCGTGGTTCACAAATTGAGCATAGTGGCTCACTTTGTAGGTGTAAAATCTACTAATTTAGCTAGTGATGTGGATCAAGTTCTCATAAAGGAAGTCGTAAGATTGCATGGAGTTCCCAAGAATATTATCTCTAATAAAGATTCAAAATTCACATTCAAGTTTTGGAAAGAATTATTTTTATGCTTGGGGACAAAATTGGCATTTAGCATAGGTTATCATCCATAAACAGATCAGAAAACAGAGAGGACAAATCAAATCCTTGAGGGCATTTTGAGGATGTAGGAAATGCACCAACCAAGGAAGTGGGAAGAATTCCTTCCACTTGTGGAGTTTGCATACAACAATGGGTATCAAGAATCACTAAAAATGAGCCCATTGGAAGCACCTTATGGGAGGAGCTTCAATACTCCTATTAGCTGGAGTGATCCAATGAATAGGGTCCTCATTGGACCTAATATGTTAACAAGAATGGAGCAAGAAATGGAAATTATTAGAATGAATCTAAAGGTGGCACAAGATATACAAAAATTTTATACATACTAGCATAGGACACATAAAGTGTTCAAACTTGGAGAGCATTTATACTTGTCAGTTAGACTGTTAATTTTAGATAATAGTGGTATAACCTATGTTTGCAACAATTACTTCAATGTCCTTTTATTAGCCCAATGAAAATTTCCAATTTAGCTTCCAATTGCAACAAAATAAACCATTAATCACATTGACAGTAATTGTAGATAGAACGTAATAAATGCAGAAAACAAGCCAAGACAAGAGAACACAAGTATTTGGCGAATGACAAGGAAAAAACCCCAAGGTGGGGAAAATCCTTTGATCAATTATTCTTATTATTATGTCAAATAAGAGAGTACAATAATAGAGTCAAAGTCAAAATTGACTTGTCAAACCACTATTAAATAGCCCTACCAAATCTGCAATTATGTCCCTAGTCAACAATAGTCAAATTAACAACAGTGTATGCACTAACTAGTCAACAGTCAAGGGTCAAACAATCCCTTAGAATCTCAATCAAATTTCATCCAACTCGACCTCCTCAATTGTTCAAAGGCAGCCCAAAACAGTCAACTTTAGAGCAGTCAAACAAAAGTCAACACAGGTCAAACTGCCTAGAAAATATTGGTTTTTGTGCCAATGACTGCAGCAAGCCCAAACTGAAATTTTCCCACAAAAATCACAGTCAAAGGAGGTCAAATAGCCCTTGGTAAACACTAGTCAAACCGTACATCAAATCTGAAATCCGGCCTCCTAAAACTCATCCTCTTTTAGCGACACAAGTAAGAAGAAGAGTTTCCCAATGAGTTGTACGAACCAACCAGATGAGTAGAGAGAAGACTAAGTTGAGTTGATGGGGTGCCAAATGAGTTTCGAGGTCTCTCTTATTTATACAAGCTGTTGAGGGTCAAGATACAAGTCCATTGGGCTTCATGAACCTACATGATGATGTGGCTGACCTTGGAAATTTACACATGTGTGGGCTTAACCTCAAAAATATATTTCTCCTTGTCCAAATTTGATTATATTTACGTTGATTTTAGTCCTCTAAAAAATAGGAATTCAATGAAATAATCATCTCCATCAAATGAGTTTTCCAAAGTGGAATTTCAACCTAGTTGCAAATATTAGCACTCCCTCTCAACTAGGGATAATTCCACCTTCCAATCCATCATGCCACCCTATCATAATGATCGATCTCTACATCTCATCTCAACTCTATTGAACACAAATATAGATAATGAAGAAGAATCGATCAAGAGTGAGTCACAAGACCTTACCACTCTCCAAAGACAAAAGTTAGTCCACATAACCAGTGGTAGAACCCCAATCAGAATTGATCCCAAGTGATTAATTTTTTGAACACCATGCATCCTAGACATAGGGAGTATGGTAGTACACGATGTACCCATCTATAGTGCTATGGTCCCTATCCACTTTTCCCAACTCATTGGCCAGATGAGAGGTACTTCCCATGAATCTTGGACTACATGAGTAGGACTTATGTTGGGTCATTTGCAGGAGAAGGTGAACCACTCATCCTACTCATATGCCATAGGAGAAGATGAACTACTTATCTTATGCATATATCATCAGCTATAGGGGAACGTGAACCACTCACCATATGGTTTCTCATAACTCCAAGGATTACCCCAAGCTCCCAAAGCTCAATTTCCAACTCAAGTGGCACTCTCATGGGAGGTTCCTTCCACGACTCCAAATTTCTCTCAGAATGCTAATAATTTTACCTTCCCCAAGAGCTTTGTGAGGATGTCAATAACCTGCTCATCAATTTTGATGTGTTGGAGCCTATTTATCCCCATTGTACCATATCCTGGATAAAGTGGTACCCGATATCAATGTGCTTGGAGCAGTCATGGAACACGAGATTCTCTAAAAGGAAAATCCCACTCTGGTTGTCACAATAGATAATAGTGGTATCCAGCACATGCTCAAACAGGTCACTAAAGGGCTTCATCAACCAAATAGCTTCACAACAAACCATACTAGCTGCAATATATTCAACTCGGTAGTGCTTAAAGAAATCGATTTCTACTTCTTTCTCATCCAAGAAATTGAAGAAGATCCCAATGAGAAGCAACATCCATATGTGCTCTTTCTATCCACCACACTGCCAGCCTAGTTAGCATCAATACATCGTTGTAGCCTCAAATTGTCGACAGTCTATCTCATCCCATACTTGATTATTCCATGGAGATATCTCAAGGGATTCTTAGTGCCAACCAAATGTATGTGATGAGACTCAACCATAAATTGAGTCAAAGTATTCGCAGCAAAGCATATGTCTAGTTGGGAGTTTACCAAGAACGTCAGTGCCCCCACAAGTTAACTATATTCAAAATGGTTTGTCATTTTGGGCCCATCAACACTTCCACATACCTTCTTGAAGTTAGGTTCCATATGGCTAGACACAGACTTGCACTCCACCATTCCACATCTATCTAGCAACTTCACAATGTATTTTCCTTGAGAAAGGAAAATCTCACCTAGATATTTCTAGAACTCCAGGCCTAGGAAGTAATGCATTAATCCTAGGTCCTTCATCTTGAACTTGGAAGTCAACTCCCTCTTGCATTGATAAATGAGAAGGCCTACACTTGTTAGGAAGAGATCGTCAACATAAAGGACCAAAATAAGAGGCATCTCCTTTTCAACCTTGAAGTATAGGTTAGGAGTAGCATAGATCCTTGTAAATGCCAGCTTCATAAGATAATTGTGAATTCTTTTGTACCAACACCTAGGGGTATGCTTCAACCCATGGAGGATTTTATTCAATCGGCAAACATGTGTCCTTTTATCTTGAAGTTCAAACCCCTAAGGTTGTTACAAGTAGACTTCCTCCTTAACTCGGCCATGCAAGAAAGCAGTTTTGATGTCCATTTGATGTAGGCTCCATTGTTGATTGGCAGCAAGAGAAATAATAGATAAGATATTGGTATATCAAGAAACCAGTGCAAATATTTCATCATATTCTAGTCCTTCCTTTTGAGAGAAGCTACGAACTACAAACATGGGCTTATATTTTTCATCACTCCCATCAGCTCCATGTCTAATTTTGTAAATCCATTTAGAGGTGACCACGAACTTGTCCTTAGGTTTAGGCACCATGTATCATACATCATTCTTCATGATCAATTCATATTCTTCATTCATCGCATCGTTCCATACTAAGTGCTTTGTAGCTTCTTCGAATGTGCATGGTTTAGCTTGAACAATAGTACTCATGGCATCAGAGTACCCTTGATACCTGTTTGCGAAATGTCCCTCTTGGAGAAATATGTCTTTCATCATCTTCGAGAGTATATTTGAGCCATAGTGGTTGTTTCCTTAAGGTAGAGGGATCACCAGGAGGTGGATCAATAGGATCCACCAGGCAATCAACATCAAACATAGCCTCATCCATCAAGTTTTCACCTTGTTTTTCCATAGCATCATTATCGTCCTTCCTTGAGATGGGGAGATCTGTGGATTTCCCAAGGGTGATGTCTTCATCAAAGGTGACATCATGAATTATTTCCACATCTCTTTGACCATGTATATAGATTCTATATGCTTTTGAATTTTCACTGTAGCCAATGAATATACCTTTCTTCCTAGAGGCTTCCAACTTATTCCTTTTCTCTTTAGGCAAAAGAAAGTATATCGGACAACCAAATATTCTAAAATGAGAAACATCAGGCTTCTTACCAGTGAAGACTTCCTTGGGTGTCTTGAAATACAAATCTTGATGTGGGCTACTATTTTTAACTTATACAGTAGTGTTGGAAGCTTCTCCCCATAAGAACTTCACTAGACCTTGATAATATATCATTGCACATATGGCTTCCATAATTGTTTGATTCTTCCTTTCAACAGTGCCATTCTTCTCAAGAATGTATGGAACATTTGTTTCCCTCTTAATGTTGGACTCTCTGCAAAATTCACTGAATTCATTTCATTCATATTCGGTTCAATTTTCAATCCTCAACATTTTGATCTTCTTCCTTGTTTGATTTTCCACCAATTCCTTGAAATAACGAAACCATTTGAACACTTCATCCTTCCTCTTCAATAAATAGATCCATATTTTACGTGATAAGTCATCCACAAAGATTTCATAGTATATGTATCCTCCCAATGAGGTTATGGGCAGTGCACCATATAGGTGAGAAAGGACCAATTAAATAATATTGATTGTCTTGGTTGTACTAGAAGGGAATGGTCCCTTTGTATGTTTCCCAATTGCACAACCCTGAAAAACTCCTTCATGGTTCATATTACAGTCAAACATCCATATGACCATATTCCTTACCCTAGGTAAGGATTATTAATGTAAATGAGAAAATCTCGAGTGCCATAATTCACATTGAAGAGAAGTATCACTCACCAAGGATCCCAAAGGACTTCCACCAACTTGATAGAGACCATCAACCCTAAATCCAATAGTAAATCCATTTTGAGGCTTTCTTTTCCAAATATGTACTTTCCATCAATGAATGTTACCTTAAATATTTTTTCTTCCATCACAGAAATAGATACCAAGTTCTTGTTCAAATTGAGCACATACAACACATCTTGTAGATGAATGGTTTGACATTCATTTAGGTGAAGAGTGACAATACCTATCCCTTTCAAGGGGTAGGTGGCATTCTCTCCAAGTATAATCTCTGGATTAGTCTTATTCTTAACCAAATTTGAGAGGGTCTCCTTCTATCCAATGAATTTTCTTGAGGCTCCACTTCAATCAACCAATGATCCAAAGTATATCGAGGAGAGGTAGTAGATAGAATATAAATAAGATAGAATTCATATTGTTTTTCTACAACATTACTTTCATCATACCTATTATTTCTTGTCCTTTTGGTAGGTCAACCATTTCCATTTCGAGTAGCGGGATAATTTCTCTTTCCTTTGTTGTTGAACATGTAGTTCCTTTGATTTCCATTACCTTTGAAATTGTTGTTGTTGTTGTCATCATCTCTTGGAGTATTCTCCTTTTGAGCGTACTCTCAATCATAGTGGCCAAACATGTTGCAATTGTATCACCTTCATTTTCTTCCTTATTTGAATCCCTTCTTAGATCCCTAGTCCTATCTCCTTGGACCAACATTATTCTTCCTTTTTGCATGAGCACTGAAGAAATTAGGTTCACTTTTGTTGGAGGGCTTATCTCTCTCCATCATCCTTGTCTCCTCTTGAGTGCATCTATCCAATAACTCATCAACACCATGTATCCTTTGATTATTAGGAATGGTGGTGGTAAATACATCCTATGGTCTTGAAAGACCTCCATGTGTAGTGAGAGTGAGTTCCCTGTCAGCAATAACTTCTCCAATAGATAATAGGTAATTCTTGATTTTTGTTATTCTCATGAAGTCGGATTGGATAGACTCCTCTTTCTCCATCTTCATATCCTTCAACTTATTTTTGATAAAGAGGATTTGGTTTGCATTGTTCACTTTGAACATCCCAACCAACTTATCATAAAATATAGGCAACCAAATTATTTTGAATGGATTTAATTGGAATTTTCTTTGCTTTGACATCACATTTTCTATACTTTGTCTTAGGAGAAACTAGTGCATTTGAAGGAGGCTCCACCATTTTTCCCTGCACATAGTCCAATACTTCATGCTCCTCCAAAGTCAAGTCAAAATTCATCTACATGATAGCCATATTTTTCATTGAGTTTTTCCTCGGTCTTGAAGTAAGATGTATAGGCCATTAAGACTTGTCTAATAATCTTTGTCCAACAAATCTCTTAGTGATTTCTTTTCTCTCTTACTTGAGATTTGTCTTCACTTGGGCTTGATACCATGTTAATTTTAGATAACAATGGTATGTTCTATTCTTGCAACTATTAATTCAATGTCCCTTTATTAGCCCAATGACAATTTCCAAATTAGTTTCCAATAGAAATCACATAAACAACTAATCACATTGATAGTAATGGTAGATAGAACATAATAAATGCAGAAGACAAGCCAAGACAAGAGAACACTAGTATTTGGTGAATGTCAGAGAAAAAAACCAAAGATAGGGAAAACCCTTTAATCAATTATTCTTATTATTATATAAAATAAGAGAGCACAATAATAGATTCAAAGTCAAAATTGACTTGTCAAAACACTATTAAATATCCCTATCAAATCTGCAATTATGTCCCTGGTCAACAACAGTCAAATCAACAGCAATATGTGCCCTAACCAATCAACGGTCAAGGGTCAAAATTTCATCCAACTTGGACTCCTCAGTTGGTCAAAGTCATCCCAAAACAATTAACTTTAGACAGGTCACACACAGTCAAACAAAATTCAACCCTCCGCCAGCACAAGTCAAACAACCCATAAAATCTTGGTTTTTTGTGCTAATGAATGTGGCCTAACCAAACATAAAATTTCTCACAAAAATCACAATAAAAGGTGGTCAAATAGACCTTGGTAAAACCCTGCATTAGATCTAAAATTTAGCCTCCTGAAAATCGTGCTCTTTCAGCCACACATATGAGAAGAAGAGCTTCCCAATGAGTTGTACAAACCAATCACATGAGGATAGAGAATATTTAGTTGAGTTGATGAGGTGTCAAATGAGGTTGTAGGTATCTCTTATTTATGAAAGTTGTTGAGGGTCAAGAGACATGTACATTGGGCTTCATGAGCCTACATGATGATGTGGTTGACCTTGAAAATTTGCACATGTAGACTTGAACTCCAAAACATATTTCTCCTTGTCCAAATTTGATGATATTTAGGTTTAATTTTGTCCTCTTGAAAAGAGGAATTAAAGAGAATAATTATCACCATAACATGAGTTGTCCAAAGTGGAATTTGGCCCTAGTTTCCAATTTTAACATAGACCCAAGAAAATTTCCTTGAAAATTGGGTCATGTTCTAATCTAGAACCATGATTTTGTGGGCCATTTCAAGTGCTTGAAAAGATAGGACCAATAGAATATAAGTTAGACTTGCCTACATCAATAAAATTTCATGATTTTTTCCATGTTTCTTTGATTAAAAGATATGTTTTGGATATTAATCATGTGATTGATTGTTCTATGCTATAGGTAGAACCAAGGGGGGAATTCTAGTCGAAACCTCTCTGCATCCTGGATTGAAGGAATCTCATGCTCCAAAATCGAGTAATAGAGTAAATCAAGGTGTAGTGGAGGCACTTTGGTCCTGAGGAAGCCACATGGGAAATTGTTGATTATATGCATGCAACTTATCCTTTTGTGTTTGCAGAAAGAAGTAAATATAAATAAATTGTACATAGCTACTATGTAAATCTCCAGATCAATTGTGTGTTTGGATTAAAGCCCATTTTAATTTGTGTTTGGTTATAGAACACCGAGGATGGTGTTCCTCCAATGGGGAGGACTTTGTGACAAACCTGGTTAATTCCCTATTGTTGTAAATATTATCTCTATTTTTGTTAAAATTAAAATGATAGAGAAATTGGGACACAGATTCAAGAGTTTGGGGAATGAGATTTGCTTAAGGAGAGATGGTTGATATTCATGCCATATTGTGTGCTTTAATGAATGAGTTGCACAATAAATTTGACTAAAAAAGGAATGGTTGATAATCATATTAAATCTTTGGAAAAATATGAAAGAGAGAGAATTGAAATTAACTAGAAGGATGGTTGTGTTAGCAGACTGGCAGGGGAGAAGAAGAGGGTGTGCTTACACAACCATAAATGGTGGCTATAGTATTTAGTGGGAGGAATTAATGATAAAAGAATGGAATTTGTGCACAATATAAGAGGAAAGCATCTCTATGCACCCAAAAAATCTGCAACTCCATGCACCAAAAAAGGGAGAGCATCGGAATTGGAAGGTGCGATAAGATAGTTATTTAAGAGATCAGTGGTAGGAATGAAGGGGTTTTGTTCATCCTAGACTGGATGAAAAATCATTTTGATAGAGAGAGTTCACTATGTAGTAGCACAACTGATGAAAACACTATGTGGTTTTTTGGATGAGAAAAAAAATTATAAAGTAGTGGCTTTCCTTGAGGCTAATGAAACCATTTTTAGTGGCTTTCCCAAGTTATGAAAAACCCAATGGGAAATTTTTAGATCGATGAACGTTGGTTAGGAGGTATAGACACCTAGGTGCTTGTGAGGCTAATGAACCACTAGGTGTGGCCATGAGCTGGGAAAATTGGTGTTTGCACTCACTGAAGAACTACCTACAAGGGTGATTCCCACACTCCCATGGTAGCTTGTCTATTGAGGAACATTTCTCATATTTTAAAGGAACTCTATTCTTGATTGAGCTATAAGACTCTATGCTAGAAAGCACCTCTAAATTGAGGCTAACTGAGATAGAAATCTCTAATATGTAATAGTTGGGAGATGTTGAGAAGACTAAGGAAGTATATTCCTCTCCCTTGTATTTGACTTATGATTTAGCTAGTGGGTAAAGGTGATTCAGCCTTTTGAGACCCTGTTCCAATTGTAATGATGTTGCATCCCTAAGTACTCCTCAAGCATTGGAATCTAGAATAGGGGTGATTGCTACAAGAAAGAACATAATGCATCCCAATGAAAGGTTGGGAGGAGAGTTAAAGCCCCAATCTCAGTTGTTAGACTTATTTTATAAGATAAGTATTTCCATCAAACTATTGTATATCTAAATGTTATGCATATGTTTAAGGTGTTGATGACATGCCTTGTTAATGCTAACTCTTTTGTGAATGGATAATGCCAAATCTTGTACAATTGTTGACTAAGGTTCAATTCCTGAATGGTGAAAATGTGAATGCATGTTTCTGCTCCCTTAACTTGAATATCATAGTCTAGGTTTGGTGTTGATAAGAAATTTATCTCAACATCAAGGAATGTCTTTTATTGTGTGTTTTCATGAAAGGATGGGTGAAATATGGTATATGACGTTGATATTTGTTTATGTAAATTTCCCGTTCCAAATGACATAAGAAATTATGGTTGTTATGAGCTAGTAAATGGTCTGAATGGATTGAAAGAAATGACAAAATCATTTTTTAAAATAAACTTTATATAAATATGCTATGAAATCATTTGGTGTACCAAGTATTGGTATCATTGTACAGGCCTTGGTATCATTGCTTATAAGCTCAGGAAGGATAGATTAAGGGTTGACCAATATTGCCCATCAAATGAGATATATGGAACCTAATGAAGGAACCATGAATGTGGACCCCCCTTAGTGGCATCATCCATGGGAGGGGGTTCATGTAATTGAATCTAGATCATTGATACAATGGTGGGAAAATAGCCATTGGATGGGTTGGATCCTGTCATGATATTTTTAGGCAGTGAAATGGTTGAGGGGCCAACAGACATTGGTTGATAGATAGGAAAATGTTCTTGATAGTGAATGAAAACATTGTCATGTCAATCCATTGAGCCATCGGGCCTAGAGCATAGTGGTATGGTATGAAGGGAGGTAGAGATATGGTGTTGATGACCTCCAGTAGATGAAGATCCCTACATCAAGTAACATGATAGTCATCATCCCATACTTCCTAGACTATTAACAGGACATTAGCAAAAAAAAATATTATAACATAAATGGGTTGTTTACACGTTATGGAGAAATATGGTGGGGACCACCTTAGAGGACATGGCATGTGCCACATAGACTGACCACATAATGAGTAGGATGACATGGATGCACCTTTGGATGACATGGCACTAAAATGGAGGGCCACGTGGGCTCCACATAGGTGCCAAATGGCAAGGCATGATGATGTGGTCAGGGGTTACTAGGAAAATCTTTAACTGGCCATAAATTTTGATTTGTAAGTCAAATTGAGCTAAAAATTATATTGCTAGAAAGGTCTCGATGAGACAAACACAATGGCGGGGTTTATTTTGGGTTCTAAAAAAGTTTGAAAAATGATGAAAGATTTAGACCCCATTTCATTAACAGGATATTGGAATTTGGCTTATCATAGTAACCTCATCCTTCCACTTTATTGTGGTATATGGGTGGTAAGGGGATGTGTTACAATGACAATGCCATGCTATGAAATCATCTTGGTCACACCAATTATGGATCTTTGTGACCTATGAGTATAGTTCACTAGATATGTCTTCCAAAGATTAATTCATCCAATGGTTTCTATAAGGGGTGTGTAATAGCAAAACATCATCAAGGTGAGTTTCTCAGCCTCTTGCATTGTTTCCTAGTGCTATAGATGGGATTTTCGTTGCACCTTCCATTGAGCGATATAAATGCTTCATTTTCCTTAATTGATTATTTTTCCTTCTTTCTTTGGTTATACATCATTAAATCTAACTGTAAGGTGTTTGGAAATTTCAAGGAATTCAAATCTCTTGTGGAAAATCAAAGCAATGGGAAGATCATGTGTCTTGGTACTAATGGTAGAGATGAATTTATTATCAATACTTTCTATTCATTTCTCTTTTCTCAAGGCATTTATTGGAAATAAATAGAAAAATAAATTACCGTACTAGAAGAGTAAGGCTATCCTAAATATGGCTTGTTGCATACTTCATTCCAAAAAATGAAACTTTCATTCTAAGGAGAGGCAGTTGTTTGTGTAACCTATATCATCAATAGAAAACATACTTGTCTTTTCATAAGTATGACACCTTATGATAAATGGTATGGAAACATACCCTTATATTTCACATTGAAGAATCTTTTAATATAGTGCATGCTCCCATGATTTCACATTTAAGAGTTTTTTAATATAGTGCATGGTCACATGCTCCTAATTAAGGTAAAAAAGATAAACATCTCTAGAATCTTGTTACATTTTGGTTGGATATAGTGAAATTTTTCATGGTTAATGTCTCTATGACCCCACCAATCATAGGGTGGTTCAATATAGAGGTACTAACTTTGATGAAGTTACTATCATGGTTTAATAAGATCCCTCCATTTTTTTTCAAGATAGCTTGTCAAGTGATGACTCCTCATATTATGATGTTGATCATCTTTTGGATTATTCTTGTCATCTATTAGTGGATATATCACCTTCATAGTGTGATGTTCCTACTTCTCAGCGTGATTCTCCAAGTATTCCCTTTTTAGTAACTAAACACGTAATTGGCCCTAATGAGATTGATAATTCATATAGCTTCAGCCAAAACATCATTTCTTCTCAGGGTTGTTTAGTGCTTCTTCATGAGATTAGCATCTAAGCGATCACACCCCTCCAACTAATGCACAATATTATAACATAACACCTTATCCAAATGAGATAATAAGGAATGGTGATAATGATGGTGATGGTGATTATCACTTATTGGGAGGCATGTCTACTTCAAATTCTCTCTCTCCAATGTGCCTAAATCCTCTACCTAACTGGGATCTCAAGAATTGTTGATGTAGATAAGTTTCTCGTTGGTCCTTTAAAGAATTATAAAGGTACTTTTCCACCTCCACCTCAAGCCCTTATTGCTTAGGTTTTTTATATTCCTACATAATTGTAAGGCATTTCCCCCAATTCACTCAAGAGTGTTGCTCTATCTCTTTGGGATCTTGATGGATTATTTATGGAGGAGCAATATCAAGTTTAGGGGTGTGATATCTTATTCAACATTAAGACAGGGGGAAGTAGTAAATATTGTGATACAAAAAATTCTCTTTTTGGCCACTATTTAACTTAAGGTAGGGTATTATAATTATGGTATAATATTCACATGTGGTCATAACACACTCATATGTATCATTAATGTATTTGTAATCATGTCTAAGACCATTATTTTATTATTTATTAATATAGTTCTAATACTAGGGAGTGGTTAAGGCTAACCTAGTCAAACTTGTACATGTGGGATCAATAAAGCTTCTTGGTGATCGTGGCCTACTTCAGTTGTGTATAATAAACAAATTTCATTTATATAATATTATCTTATAATCTTCTTGATCTCTCTTATAAAGTGTTTTGTGTCTAAGGGTTCCTTTATCCTTGGTGTTCTCTTGAGATTCGCATTTCTTTATTTTATGAAAACTTTTTCATCTCTTATGTAGCCCAATTGATATCTTTCTCTCTCTCTCTCTTTGGATACCTCTCTTAGAGACACTTATCACTAGATTAATGTAGAATTTGGGTTTGTCATTGGTGTTGAAGAATCTAGAGCAATTAGTATTAGTAGGATTGTTCTAGACTTGATAACAATTTTTGAAGTGATTTTACAATTTATCTTAGCTTGATCTTCTTCTTATTATTAGTGTGTTTGTTTGCTTCATCAAATTTCTACCAAAACAAAGAGACAAGAACACAAGATGTTTGGATTTCTTCCAGGGCCAAAACCTCTCCCTCTTGGAGAGGAAAACCCGCACAAAACTCTTCTTATAGAGATTCCAATTGATGAATACCAAGACCTTGACCCTTGAAATACTATGGCACTCCAAGACCAAGACACCAATCCTCTTTGAAGTCACTTCTGAGATTATCATCATAGTTGTACCAAAATTGCTTCCTCATCTAGATAATTGTTGCACCATGAGTGCTCCTTCATCTAGATCACTATTGCACTTATTGAGAACATCATTGTTGCATTTCCATAGAAGTTTTCAATGTATCTACAAGGTCATCATATCGTTCTTCGTTATGACCTTATCTTCGGAGGGTTTATGATCATGACTATGTAAAATATGTTGATAGAGTATTGCACCAAGACAATTTGTATGTTGAGATAGTGTACATCATTGTGAGAGTTGTTCATAAGGGATGTTGAGATTATTATTGTATTCTGAAATAGAGATTTGAGACCTTATTTCTTTCACCCATGTCTGGACTTATACTTATGTGGTATGCATTTGTAATTGCTTCACCATTTGTCATCCTAACTATGAGGGTCCCATCTACAAACATCCAACAGTCATGGTGAATTCAAGTCTTTGTCGTTATCCAAGCTCGTAGATGGGTTTGAATTGATACCTTCCTGTAATGAAGATTACAGTCCTTGTTCTTTACCAAATCATCTCTAAAAATGTGAGTTATGTACTTCATTTTTGCGATGACCCTAACTGGGTATATATAGTGGTTATGCCTCCATTTTTTAGCCGACTTGAATAAGTGAAACATTGTGTCATTTATAGGAGCCGACATGTCATATTTTAGTTGTTTAATTCATTTTTGCAGGCCGACATGTCATATTTTAGTTGTTTGATTCATTTTTGCAGGCCGACATGATGTTCTCTTCATCTTTTTTCTTGTAGTCTTCTTTGTTGAAGAATGGTGATTGTCTTGGAGGGCTTCTTGGCACTAGGTTGACCCATGTGCATTACATAAATGCTCATAAAGAGATATTTAACATAATCCTGACTCTTTGACTTTCCTAGACATATGGAATGAGCAAGAAATCATTCATATAATCTTATAAAGATAATATTTATTTTTCTTGACGAGTACAAAGATCAAAATTACATTGACAAATACGAACCTAGTTACACTTTTCTTCGACACTCCCTATTAACTAGGGAGGTATTTACAATGGTACTTGGTTATTCTCAATTTGAATAATTTCTCATAAGAAGAATCGGATTGGTAATCCCATATGTATAGCATCATATCAATCAACATTGTCATAGTGCAAGGCCTTCACTAACAGCTCCATCTCTCCGTGAGACCATGACCTACAATGTTGGCGAGACCGATGATTTATAAACACCTTCATCATTGCCTCCCAGGGTACATACCCACTCGGGTGTTCACTAAGTATGACATTCTAGGAATATTCTTATCTTGGGTTCCATGCCCTCAAAGAATATCGATCCTCTTACCTACTCTTATCTTGGATTCCCTACACATCCTCAAAGAGTATCAGATGCCAGATGATTGCCCAACCCTCCCATTCTTTCTTCCCAAGTGAAGACAATAATGTTGTGTCTATAATGTGTCTACATTTCCATTCATGGCCTTCATCTAGACTTACAATTGTTAGTCCTAGTCTAGTACATGACACATGACATGGAAAAAACACAATTGTCACTCCTTTGTAATCGAGTGTGATCTTAATTCAAACTCCCTCTTGATCAAGGACTTGTCAAAGCTCCCTCTTATCTAGGGACTCTTCTATATATCAGCAATTTTTTCTTTTTGGGTCCTTTAGCTCCTTGATCAATTTCTCTCCTTGATATCATGAAATTTAGTTGAGCTTCTTCCTTGTAGGGAAACAACCGTTGATCACTTTCCTTCTTATTCTGTCATGTCTTTCATTTCTTCATGAAAACTAGCCTTCCTGGTACATATCTAGAACCTTCTTCATATGGCTACTTATTTTCTCTCCATGCTTCTTTCAGAAGTTTCCATCCATCGCATGAATGATGGTTGCACTTGTACTTACAAGTCTTGTTTTAGTAGCCCTATATGAACTCACCCAGATATTATTCAAGAAATTAAAACATTATATTAAATTAAATCATACCTTACGAGATGGATCTTCATCATGACATCTTCTTGTAGGTATCATCATCCTGCACACATATTGTCACATCTCCCAAATATATCCATTATCAAGGGTCTTCATTATTTTCAAACTTTCATTAGAGTCTTCATATCTTTCTGGGGGATTTCCTAGTCAAATAATCTTGGTCTTTTGGATGTTGATTGCCTTCATCATGGTTGCATATGTCACAATCTCTTCCTTCCTCACACATTCCATAGCATTCAATCAAAGTTTCTTTATTGTAGTCAATCACCTCATACTTCATATGAGGACATATTATGTCGATTTCATCTAATGTGACTTATGCCTTCCTGCATATTTTTAGAGGAGAAGACCCTTTTTCTCTTGATAAGTTCTTAAGATAGAAGAAAATATCCATATTACTTGCAACCATATGACATGACATTATAATGTTAAACACAAGCATACATACCTTATTTTACATTTAGGTCATCGAGGCTTCTTCCAACAACTGCCTTGATTGAAAATATCTTCAATCCCTTGATTTGCTTCATGTCATATCATCATCTCATGGATTCCATTTGTTGGAGTTATTGTTGAAACACTTTCTTCCTCTCTCGATTAGTGAACCCTACGATGAGGATTTCGTCAGAGAGTTTTTTTTAGGATCTTGTATATCCCCAGATGGTAGATGTTTCCTTTTTTACTTGATGTATGATGAGCCTTAGATGACTCCTTTCTTTCCTTCAATATCCACTGAGGTTCCCAAGAGATATATATCCTACATGTTGTCTACCATGGATTTTTGTCCTTCGTGATCCTTATGGAGATGTTATGAGCTCTTGTTTCTAATGATGTCATGATGAATCTTATTATAATTTTCATACATTATAACACAATATTTAGGAGCTTATGATAGGACCCTTTTGTGAGGGATACTATCTTACCCATATTAGAGATTTGTTACTCCCTCTTTCCTTGGCCCTTTTCTTCAGCTTCCTCCATCTTTCAGTGATATGAGCTTCCAAAATATTTCTATAGCATTGAATCTTAACTATAATTATTTTTTGTCTTTGCTTGAGGACCAACCTTTCCTTTCCTTTCTACACAATATTGAATTCTTTTATCCTTTAATATTATATATTGCAACTTGTCTTTCTCTATCTAGCATAGAGACCAAAAAATGTTGGGTGAGGTAACCTTCTTTGTTCATTGATATTTGTTACCTTGCTCATCAATGATTACTACCTTCTTATCATATTTCCTATATCTTCATGAATTTATTCCTTCGTTATTTGATACCTTCACTCTTGTATAGGTCTAAGTGACCTTCTTTACGTTAATTTTCGAGAGTATATCTAGCATTTCATATATCTCTCTTTATGTCTCCTCTTCTGCTATTTAGGTATGAGAGGAATTTTGAGTGGTATCATATGAATCTCTTGATGGATTCAAACAATGCTTGATATTCATAGACCTTTTCATAGATATCAATGATTTCTCTTTTCTATGAGGATTATCACAATCCTCCTTATTCAATGCAAGAACTTTTGATTATATAACCAATTTATAAATCCCCTTGCAACAATGAAATTATTTAACCAAATATGATTATAAAATTGAAAGATACTTACTTGGTGTGTGAAAAGAAGATCTTCACCTTAATTCTTCTTTTTCTTGAGTTACCCACCATTAGTATCCTTTTAGCACAACTTCCTTGGATGCCTTCTAGCACCATGACAACAGTGATCTTGACATCACCAAGACTGCTTCACGACCTTCCCAATTCATTTTGAGGTACTTTTGACTTCAACATATTGTTGACATGTTAGTGATACTATCTTCTGATCCAAGCACCATGCTATTGAGATCATAATCAAAGATAGAATTTGAGACTGTGATAAGTATATTGGTATGGCACTGCACAGTGATGTCTATGTGTGTTTTGTAGAGAGGCAATGTATTGAGAGCCCAAACTTGTCAATGAATAACATAACTAGACTGTGGGTGGCATTGTATAGATGGATTGTCTCATCACTGAAACTGCTTTGACATAATGACTATATAAAGACAGTGATGTAATCATGGATTGTGAGAGCCATGGAGAAAGTTCAGTGATCAAGAAGTGAGGATCACTGATATACTCCATCAAATTGAGCATGAGTTGAGTGCATGACTGTAATTACTGAAGTTGATACTCCATGATTGTTGTTAACCTACTTGTTGTATACTTGCTCCTTTAATTCTTTCAACCTATTTTGATATCCTTGAAGACAGATCCTTGTATGTCTCTTTTGTTGCCCTTCACTTAACTTTAGCACCTTAGCTCCGATACCATGTTGAAGAATCTAGGTCACATGTAGTTAAGAGATTCTTCTTGACTTGATAACTATTTGTGAGGCCTTTTTAATTTTCTTATTAGCCCAATATTCTCATTGACATTATTAGAATGTGTATTTCTTATTCATCAAATAGTTACCAAAAACAAAGAGACAAGAACACAAGATGTTAGCTTTCTTCCAGGGAAAAAACCTCTCCCTCTTAGAGAGGAAAAATCGATGCACATAATTCTTCTTATAGAGATTCTAAGTGAAGAAAACCAAGACCATGACCCTTGATTATCTATGCCACTCCAAGACCAAGACACCAATCCTCTTCTTTGTCACTAGTGAAATCATCTTCATCATTGTTTCTTCACTAAGGTCGTCATTATAGTAGTACCATTGTTGCACCTTCATCTAGATGATTGT
The DNA here is from genome assembly GCA_000404065.3 of Pinus taeda. Classification (NCBI taxonomy): domain Eukaryota; kingdom Viridiplantae; phylum Streptophyta; class Pinopsida; order Pinales; family Pinaceae; genus Pinus; species Pinus taeda. The sequence continues at coordinate 119,002 of APFE031363574.1, forward strand.
TTCACTTTTACTGAGATCATCACCATGTCAAGTAGATCTGTATATTGGCCGCATCTTCATCGAGGCCATGACAATGTTTACATGATTACTTCCATGAGAGTATAGTTGTTACTTAGAATGTATGCCAAGACAAAGAACATTATTGTAGGATCACCGAACTTCTTATCATAATGGTTATGTCAAGAACATGGTTGAGTCTCTCTTACTGATTTCTTCACCAAGATTGTAACTATATTCTTCTTGCACCGAGATCACAATTATGCCAATACTATGAGAGAGTGTATCCCATGTCATACCCATCCAAAATTCATGGTATCTTACTCCAACTGAGACATTGTAATATTCCTTCTTTCGAGATTATTGTAATAATGAACTTCACCGAGATTTCTAAGAGGCATGCGAGATCTTTGAGACTATGATTACCTACTGTAATCACCACTAAAACTTCAGAGATATCCGCAAGGTTTTTCTTCATGTAATGTGGATACTTTCCATGCCCATATATATTAGTTAGGTTCTATAAATAAGCCAACATGAACACTGAACTGGTGTGTCATCTTTTAAGAGCTGACTTGACAATATTTTAATTCGATTTCCAAGCCGACATGACAAAGAGGATGGTGATTGTCATTTGGAGGGTTGCTAGACACAAGGTTGACCCACTTTTCATTACATAGATTCTCAAGTAGAGCTCTTAAATATAATCTTGGATCTTTTACTTTCCTAGACCTATGGAATGATCAAGAAACTCATTCATATTAATTATAAAAATAATAATTCTTTTTCTTGCCATGTACAAAGATCAAAATTACATTGAAAAATATCGAACCTAGTTACCCTTTTCTTCAACACATTTCTCAATAAAAAATTAACCTTCAACTGTCTTCAAAATGACACCAATTACTTCATAAACATCAAATTTAGGAATATATTTTATTCAAAAACCCTCCCCCCACCCCTCCCATCACCTACTAGTTAGTACAACTCTTAGGAGATTCAAGAGGTAGAATTGTCTCTACACACTTGTAATTGCAACTTCTGAAACCCCAAACAAAATTTGAAGTTTCACATAATTAGTTATTCTCGATGGTTTCATAAAAATAGTAGACTTGTGTCTTGCGACAAACACGATATGTAATTTTTTACTCTACCGGTTGTCTCAAATAATGTGCTTAAAGCTCCATGTACTTCATTTTACTACAAATGACAAGGTTATCAACAACTCGTATTACACTATCAAAATGCTTTACAATCAACTCATTGAAAGGAAATTCAAGCTCATCCATTAGTTTATGTCAATTTTCACTATGCATATGCCAACATTATTCACACCTTTATATTCAATATCTATGGTTGATAAAGAAATAGTCTTCTACTTCTTGTTATAGAAATTTTGAAAATACTCCGAATTTGAAAAATCCACCTCACTTCAATGAGGTCATAAATTTATCACATAGAACTTTTAGCCTTGGGACTAGTGTGAAATATTTAAAAATACACATGCAAATATCTCAATCATGTCCACCACTAGTCAAATTAAGTACAAGTAAATAAATATCGTGAAATAATTCAACACTATATTAGTGCAATAGCCCTTAGGCCATGGTCTAATCAAGTATAAAATATAATAGCACATTTCTTCTCTAAATTTTCATTTTGAGCATGCCAAATCACTTAACATTTCATCCTTATTGTTCCAATATATCATCATATCAAATAAACCATGAAATTCTATAGAAATGTAACTTAGGATAGCAGTGGTACAACTCTTTTTTATCATAATATGAAGATAAAGGAATGAAATATCAACTTTGTCAAAGTTTATACATCAAGTTCTTCCTCTTTATCCCAAGAAAGGACTTCTTCAAAGCTTCCCAAACTCAATCTAGGGCATTCACAATGATTGCAAACCATAACTAACAATAAAAAGGCCTGGCAAAACATCCCGCCAAACTATACTAGCCTCTCCAAGAGATCAACAATATGAGCATTGCACAAGTTTTCATGTTACAAGAGTAAGTAATCATTCATCCAAGATCCCCCAATACATAACATCACATCAATAATCACATATCTAAGATAGAATGCAAATTGTAACAAAGATACTCTCATCCCTTTCCATTAACTAAGGTTGGGAAATATAAAAATAAAACATGGACCTTGAAGTCTAAAAGTAAACCCTAGGTTAAGTTCACAAAAAATCCCTAAGTGGAGCATTATTCATCGATGAAACCTAACACAATAGGGTTTATACAACCCCTAAAGGGGTGTGCCCTCCAAGTCTAGGTGTCCACATATCAATCATTCCTCTAGGAAAGATGGTGTGTTGTCAAATAGTGGCTTGTCCACCCAAGTATTGCTCCTTACCATATATACAAGGTGGCCTAATACTCCTATGGATTTGTGTCTATCCTCCATGTGCATATCACAAATAATTATTCTCCTCAACAAATGCACCATTGTTGAAGATGTCAACCCACTACATGTGATAACTACCAAATCAGTCGAGCATGCAAACCATTGGCCCATGGTAACGTGCATTGGCACAAACTAGAAAAAGCGAAGGCCAAATCAAGAAACGGGGGTGGTTTCTGATACGCGATTAGTGCTAATCGATAATTTCATATCGCAAGAAGTCCCCCTTAGTGAAGGAAAGCCCCGAAGCACCTGGACCTAAAATCACTATAAAATTCGAAAAAGTAACCCATTCATTTTCGTAGCACGGGATTCCACAAACTAGCAGGATATCGGAAGGCCTCAAGGTGGTAAGAAGTTTTTACTGAGTCCCACCCAATGCCACACATTGAGCGACACGCATCTGGCAGATGAGAGAGAAAATTGCCTGCATCGGACAGGTAAACATTGTGTGACTTGTCCACCCGATATGAAGGACGACCGTAGGATCTGGGAGGCCCAGATCAATGGCAGAGATACATCCTGATGACTAACCAGATTTGATAGGTCAAAAAGCAATATGACATGGGATTTGAAGTCTGACGTGGATGATGAGTTGGAAAAGGATTCATGATTCATGGGTGATATTGAAGCAAACGAAATAACGGCCATTCAAAAATGATTCAAGGAATCTGACACCTAGTTCATTGGGAAACAGGTGGCCACCTCCCTGCAAGGCGTTACCCAGTGATGATGACACAGACCAAAGGAATTTGAATGGACAGAGGTAGGGAAACCAGAACAATGGGAAGCGGAAACGAACAGTCAAAAAAACAGACTGGCTTTAAAGTCATGACCTGACAGAAGCAAAAAAAATAGACAAAGAAGCAGACAAGAGTTAGCTAGACGCTAATAGCTAATAGCAGAGAACAGAGAGTAGAATCCAAGATAACCTAAAGGCAGAATTGAGCCAGATAGAGCCAGAGAGAGTCAAAGAGTTTGTGTACTCCATTGAAGGCTTGAGAGGTTCAAGCAAACTCCTCGGCATAGACCTGTCATACTATTGTGACCCTCGGAGGTCGAGTTTCAGTAAGGAGAGTCTGTGCACTCCATTCCTACTAACTTCATTTTGTTTAGTGAGTCTCGAATCGAGCTCATTGTTGTAAAATCTCTGCTTGAAAACATAATAGAGAGGCCACCACTGAAAGGTTGGACCAGGAGACGTAGCCCAGGGGAATTGGGTGAACTCCTTATTAAACTTGTTTGTTTACATGTTTGACTGTTATGTTTTCTCTAACTGCTTTAGTGTCTATGTATTTCTCAATCTTGTCGATCCATTGCATAAAGTAACATAGGCACATCCATGCACATGAGTCTGCAATACCTTTAATTCTTTGTCCTAGATAAATTCCAAATCAAGTGGTATCAGAGCTCTAGGTTACTAAGGTTAGACAAGCTTGTGTTGGATCTTGTTGTTGAATACTAACTATATCAAAGCTTAAATTAGGAGAAGGAGAGTTGGCTGAAACTAACCTAGAAATTGGAAGAGTCTATTCTAAGAGGAAAATGTCAAAAGAAAATCCCTTGGAATCAGACCCCCAGTTCATGGATAGTTTTATGACCATGAGATCCATGGTGGAGGAAATGTATA
>APFE031363574.1:128159-143377 GCA_000404065.3 Pinus taeda
TATCCAAGACCGGTTCTGTGCTTGTTGTGGACAAGCTGTTCCCAAGGTCTGATGATGGGCTTGGGATGTGCAGATTGAGTTTCTGCATCTGCATGTACAATTGCTGCTTTATTTGAATGATCAGGAACATTATTGACATGCTGCTGATGGGTGGTTGTCTCAATGTTCTGAACAAAAACAGGTTCAGAATGGTGTCTATTTTGATGTAGCTCTTCTTGCTGTAGCTGTGATTCAAGCTGCAAAAACTCTATCTTTTCGTGTGCATTTTGTATACATTTTTTAATTTCAGCAATAATGTTTTTATTGATTATGATAGCGCTGTCAGCAGTGGATACGATTAGAGTTCTCAATAACTCTAATATTCTTTCAGGCTTAGCCATTTTCTTAGCAGTGGGCAAAAAGTGTGAGCAATTATGCAATATCTTCTTCTACCACATATGATCTCTAGCAAAACCACTCCTGCTATTCTATCTATATGTACATCTGTATATATAGAGAATTTGAACTTTACAAAATGAACCATACAGAATAAATATAATCATGTTTGGTGGTTTCTCATAAATCAAAATCTTTCCACTAAACTTCGATGTTGGACCATGATATGATGTATTTTGTGTACCTGACTATTGATATACGAGCAGCCATGGAACCCAATTGCAATGCGAAAGACCGAAAAAGAAAGATTTGGTTTTATATCCTATGGTCCATGGTTTAATAAAGCAAGATTTGATTTCATATCTTATGGTCCATTCTCTTTTTAATAAAACATGACTACGACTACCATTTTATCGTATTTTCACATGCTTTATCCTTTTCCTCTTCCTGTCAACGTCAACGTGAATGGTCTACTTCCAAGTTCCCGGACCTTGTCTCTTGACAGAAAAATCGACCTCGGATTCCCGCGCTCGTTGCCTCCTCGCCAATTGTCAGTGTTGAAATACCAAAATCCTGCGCTGCATCTACAGCGATTCTAAGCCGTGTTTCCCAAATTAGATTGGAACATCCTGCTCTATTACTTGGGAAATAAATTCAGAGTCAAGCATATCTTATTGGGATATACTAGTATCTTTCTTATTATGTAGAAACTAGATCAGAACGAGCAATATATTTACCATAAAGGTGTTCGCTTAGGGACCCTCCAAACATGTGTTCGTATATAAGCATAAGCCCCCTGCACTCATTACAGTAGCGTAGTAGAGATAACAAGTTTTTATGATCGACTCTAAAAAGAAGATCGACTTGTTAACCGAGTGAAGCCGCTTACATGGATTTTATGAGACAATGTATATTTTTCTTATCGTTGTCAAATGCCACCATTGGCCGACCAAGAAATTAAACAACATTCTTAGAATTACCTCATTCAAGAACTATTGAACTCCTTCGTTGGAAAACAGTGATAGAACTTTTATTGCTACGTCATTTCCATCTCGCAGCTTACCAAAAAAAACCTGATCCAAAGCCTCCTTGGCCAATCTTACTGCTGAAGTTTCCTTCACCGATGAACTTATGTTCTGGGTATTTTTCCTTCAGGAACTGGAATGCAAGCTCCTCTAAACAGATAGAGAGACCTAAAAATCCTTGTCTTCAGATAAATGCGATTAAAGATACAGATACCTCATCTGTTCAAACTGTATCGGCATGTCCACGTAGGAATTTGATTTGTTCAGGTTCTTGGGATTGCTCTATAAAAATATGGCAAACTGCGGGAGAGATGGATATTGAGAGCAATGCTGGTTCAGTGAAGAAGAGAAAATTAGAAGACAGCACAGAACATATTATTTCTCAGATTGAAGCATCAAGGACGTTGGAAGGACATAGCCAATGTGTTTCTTCCGTTGTCTGGCTTGAAAAAGATACGATTTATTCTGCCTCTTGGGACCATTCAGTGCGGAGTTTGGGACGTTGAAACTGTCGTTAATTCATTGACAGTGGGTTGTCGGAAAGCACTGCATTGTCAGAGTATCGGTGGTGAAGGCTCTGCACTAATTGCTGCAGGTGGGGCTGATTCTGTGCTTCGAATATGGGATCAGCGTATGCCAGGGACTTTATCTGCGCACCTAATACCTTCCAGAGATGTTATATGAATCAGTGAGAGAGCTGAACAGTCAGAGACGTTTTATGAATCAGTGAGAGAGCTGCTGAACAGTCAGAGACGTTTTATGAATCAGTGAGAGAGATGAAAAGTCGGACAGGATAGAGCTCAGAGGCGCAGGAATATGAAACGGTTTTGGATTTTGAGCGAATTAAGGACAGCGCAGGTGTGGCAGAACGACAGAGGCGTTATAACACAGTAGCGCAACAGCATTGAAACGCTTCTGGAAATTTCAGAACTAATTATTTATGACATAATGCATGCCGGCCCAAACAAAGGAATACAACTCTTCGAGTTTCAGTCTTTAATGCACAGGAAATATGCACTCTATACCGTTCCACTCACAATACGCCACTTAATGATTTTTATATATCATAAAAACTTCAAAACATATACGAGTTCAACGACTTCCAACTAATTTGCAGAGATGGACCATAAAAAAACTCATTAAGACATAGAAGCGTTGGTTTACACAGGCCACACAAAAACAAGTGGCTTACACAATATTGAGAAGGTTATGAACGTACCAGCTCTGATACCATGTTAAACACACATGGTGAACGAGAGAAAAAAAAAAATGAAAGATAAGCTTGCATTGCATTTTTATTAACAATAGATGTACATTTATAGTACAATATGGTGACCGTTGGGATTCACATCCCAAGGTCCCTTGGACTACTTAGTCTGTTTAGCTTCCACACTAACCCATTTAGGATTAGGTGTCCAACATGTATCAATGCTCGCAAGCAGCGCAGAGGACAAACACCGAGAAGTGGCCCCAAAAGCAAATTGGTTGATACAATCTCAGAAGTCAAGGGGCTCCCCCTACATTTGGGGAAATGCGAGAAAAGCTTGAACTATTGAGAAAGGTTGATCCACCAGCCGTCCAAAAGCAAAAAACACAAAGCAAGCTCGGGAAGACAGCGGCAAACAAGAGTACGTCCATGAGCAGAAAACTACAAAACACTCTGTTGGACAGTACAAACACCAATCTAGCCCGGACATCTCGATGAGTCTATCTGTTCTTGACTACAACATTGTGGAAGACATGAAGAAAACTCGTGCAAACATCAGTTTGTTCGAGTTGGCTAAGATTCAAATTTAGCTAGATATTTTGCTGCGCATGTTGGGGCAAACATCTGCAGACAGCGCAACCTCTACCAGCAAGGGAGCAAGCACATCTCTCAATTCACTCACAACTGTACTCAACACATTCCGGATGGAAGAAGCAAACTTTGTTTGCCCTCCATTCTTGCTTTCATTCGAAATCTTTAACTGCAATGTTCACAACTGTTTGGTTGATTCTGGCGCATCAACCAACGTCATGCCGCTCTCCATTTCCAAGAAGATCAATGCGCAATGGAGCAAGACATCTAGGCAGTTCATCCAACTTGATTGGACATGCATACCAGCCATTGGTGAAATTCGAGATGTGCTCATCAGACTATCTCATGACAGCTGAGTTCACCAATGCATAAATATTGTTGTTGTGGACATACTGGAAGCATATGGCTTACTGCTCAACAGAGACTAGTCTATCAAGCTGAATGAGTACTTTGATACAAACTAATCACACTTGTGGCTTTCATATCAGGGCAAAAGAAATCAAATCTGGGTGTTATCCGAGAGATACATTAGGCATATATTCACTCCCATAAATGGTGAGAATGAACCATTGGCCTTCGCAGAGCTCATGTTCGGCAACTGCCTCTTGGAAACAACGTTGGGGTGTTATCTCGCACAACCAGCTCCAACCCCACCAGACATGCAATTTGGGTCTCCTTCCTTGCCCAACTTATGGAAATGAAACTTGTATAGTGCATTGTAACACTAGTAACATTAGCAGCAGTAGCAGTAGTACAAGCACGTCGAACAGTCTGTGTACATATGAGCTATGGACCATGTATTTTGACGGGTCAAAGACATAGGATGGCTCTGGAGCCGAGTGTCTTGATTGACCCAAAGCACAGGAAACACTTGATCTCGATTTGCTTGGAGTTCGAGTGCACAAACAACATGGCTGAATACAAAGCACTCGTGTTGGGCTTGCAAAAGGCCATTAGCCTCAACGTTGTTGCGCTCAAAGTGGTAGGTGATGCACAAATCATGGTATGGCAGGTACGTAACACCATACATTGTTTATCACCTCATCTCAAAAGTTACCAGCAAGAGGTATGGCAACTAATCTCTAACTTCCAAGCGTTCAATATCATTGTTGTGCCAAGAACGCGTAATGCAGCTATCGATAGCTTAGAAAACGCAGCTGCTAACATGTCATTGCTTAAGGATAGATTTACTGTTGAAATTTTGTATAAGCCTTCTATCCCTAATAACATAACTAATCTATGTGCTTTTAACAATGATCAACAGATACTACACTTCATGGACAACGTTGATGTCTTCAAGGGCGTAGTGGCTGATGAAGATGAGCACGAGCAATCCTTGCACGTTGCAGCTGATGACAAGAAAAGCAACCTCATCCCCAAGGATGTGGTTTCTCTCAAAAGGCTTTATGACTTGCAAAATCGCTTTCAAGGGTCAAGAAACAACAAAACCCACAGTTCCACCATGATGAACGAACAAAACAATCTCGGAACAAACCACGATCCAAAGTTCGTTAGTCTCAGTATGTGTTGCACACCGCAAGAGCACCAAGTTTTTATCTGCTTGTTCAAATAGTACCGGGATGTGTCCACATGGGCACATGATGGCCTGAGTACATACGACACGTGATTCCAATCAGAGAAGGGGTCAAGCCATTGCAGCAAAAACTGAGGAAAGTATATCCATCACTTGAACCCCTTATACAGGGAGAACTTACTAAGTTGTTGGATGCTCAAATCACTTACAGAGTTCATTACTTTACATGGGTTTTTAATTTAAGTTTTGTATGTAAGAAATCTGAGGGAATCCACATATGCATTGATTTATGAAACGTGAACTGCTCCCAAAACAAAAACAACTACCTCGTGTCGTCTTCGGAACCTATGTTACAAGCAATATCTAGAGCAAGAATGTTGTCTTTGCTTAATGGTCTTTCGAGATACCACCAGGTTCCAATGGCAGAACCTGATAATCTGATACCGGTTCAGGAGAAGCTTGGCCCACACACGTACCGTCTGCAATCACCTGACAGGAGGTTTGAGACCTTCCTGTCAACGGCCAAGATCTCGAACTTTGTTTTCAGTAGGCCGGGCCGCGCCCCATGCCATTTAAATAGCCTGTTTACTACTTGTTTTTTCACTTTGCTTACTATTTTTGTTTCATTTTGTTTTATTTGCTTAATATCATGTTATTTTTTGTTTTGCAAATAAGTGTTACCCTCTACTAAGTTCTGGCTTTTGAATGAGTATGTGGCTAAGATCTAAAGAGTCTTGTGACACTGCAGCGCTTGGTCAATCCTGTGTCTGCCTTCTTTATGCTTGGTTATAACCTTTGGCCGATGAGGTATAAGTTGTTGACATTGTCCCGCCCGTGTGGGCTATCGCGTTGGACACTCGACAAAACCATTCTCATAAACTTGTTATAACAATCATTGCACTCGTGTGGACTATTCTACTAGGTGTTGTACGTGCTATCTGTTCACTATGTGTTTGTGACTGTCACATCCATGTGGACTACTCCGCCGGGAGCTACACATATCTTGTTGTGTTGTGTCTCTGACAGAGTTGGAACTATTCCCTTTCGACTTGAGACTCACTTCCACCCTCTTCCTCTGCAGTGAAAAAACCTTAACACAAGTAACACTAAGCACTCACCAAGCATGTGAACCTCATTGTTCAAAGACAAAGCAAACCATTTTCATGTGTTGACAAACAAGAGCTAAGGCAAAAAGACAATGGCAATCAGCCCATCATACCAGATGGGACTCCTACACCAAATAGTGTGAGGTCTAGTTAAGACTTCATACTAGGGAGATCCCCTGAATGTTGGTGGGTCCAGCACCGTCAACACATGGTTACAAATGTTTTACTTGTTTTATATGTTTTCTGGTGCTTTTGGTCTCCTAAGTTGTGGATTGTGTCTCTAGCAATTCTTTTGTTTCTTTGTCATATGCTAATCACAGTAGTCAAGAAACCTGGTCTGGTTGAGACCACCTGCATTTTGATACCAATGTATCTCTTTTTTGATGAATGAATAGAACTTGACTTACAAAAAAAGACATAATGTCTAGTCAATTAAAAAGATAAAAAGCAATAAAGAAAATAATAAAAATATAAATTGGCTCAATTTAATTTGTTAGATTGCGTAATATGTTAATAAAACGTAGTTGACTATTAAATAAAACCAAGAACAAAAAACATAATGTATACTCAATTTAAAAAGTTATAAGAAATAAAGTAATAAAGAAAAATAATAAGTTGGCTCAATTCAATCTTTTACAATTTGCTCATGATTGCAAACATCTACAAATCTTTGGGGACTCAAAAATCATTATTAACTGGTTCAATAATGCATCTTCATGTCATATGCATACTCTCAAAAATATATTGGATGAAGTCATGTTATTTAAATCCCAATTTGAATATATTTATTTTCAACATATTTACAGGGCGCATAATTAGGTTGTCGACCAACTTTCCAAAGCAGCCACGAACCAGCCCAAGGGATATTGGCTCATAAAGGAACAACAAGGTGACGAACATTTCCAATACTATCATCAGCCATACATAGATCAAAACTATTTGAGGGCCAACAAGCCCTAAATTATTTGCAGTATATTTTGTATATTTCCTTGCAATACTTGACATATACATATTTGTATATAACTTTTATCGTAACAGCTTACAATACACCCTCCATGGGTTTTTTGTAGAACTATATATTTTTTTATGGCTACGACCCAACATATGCATATGTCGCACAAGCATCTACATGTAATTTTCTTTATCTAATAGAAAATTGCGATTTTTCCCGGAAAATATAATTGAAAAAACAAAACAAAAAAAACTTTTACAATGCAATTTTGCTTTTATTAATAAAATTAGAGACAATTTCTTCCAAGAAAAAATCATAATATTCATATCAAGTTAAAAAAATGTTATAATGATCATTCATATTCATAACCATAATATTTCAAAATTTCACATTTAAATTTAGTTAATAAACATATAAAAAACTTGATTCTGACAATAAAGTATTTTTCTAATATATATGTGTGCGTACAAAAATATATCATATTAAAAAATTATAAAAACATGTAAAAAAAAAGTCGTTTATGTACTTACATGTATTATAAGGGTTTAAAAAAAGAAAATCTATTATAGATATGTAAAATATATAAAAATAGAAAACCAATGTTACCATATAAATTAATATAATAATAATTCATATTTATAACCATGATATATCAAAACTTTATGTTGGAATGTATGTAAAATATAAATAGTATTATATAGAATTAACATAGATTTATGGAAACTATGAATTTTGTAATTGTCTAAATGAATCAAATTTCCCAAGGTGCAAATATTTCCTCAAGTTTTGCATTCAAAAAAAAATTGCATCTCAAAAGTTGTGATCCCTCTTAGTGCTTAATAAATCCAAAGTTATAATAAATCCAAAGTTAAAATAGAACTATGTTGGTATACCACCTTCTCTTGATTTTGTGATTTCGTATATTTATATAGTTCTCTTGATTTTGTGATTTTGTATATTTACATAGTTAACTTAAGATATAACATTTTTTATTTTTCTAATATATTCACTTAAAACAATATATGTGTTATTATTAACAATATACCATATGTATCTTGGTAATTGTAACAACATCAACCCATCTAAACCAAATCTCAATATATAATATATTGAAATCTGTGTTATTATTAATAACATAGGTTGGTTATTTTAACAACTAACATGAACCCATCTAAACCAAATCTCAATATGCACTTCAATGTAGTGGAACTAGAAGTTGTCTATCGTGAGTTCCAATATTTGATTAGGCCCATTTGGGTGACCTTGAGATACACAAATTTGAGATGCATATATCACAACTTCAGAAGGTTAATGCTACACTTTACACATGGTCACAATTGACGGATCGCTGCACCCACGCACCCACCTCCATGGTGAGTTGCTTAGCCAACCTCCATTGGGATTAATTTTTAGGATGTTAAATGTCACAAAATCTAATTGAACTTTTGTAATTGAAAAATTATCCACAAAATCATAAAGCCTAAAGCCTAAAATCCTACTTACTGCAAAGGTTGATCTACATGCTAGAGGATCATCCACAACATTATTGCACCACAATCAGCAGCTTGGGCTATAATGCATTAACTTCCCAACAAGCAATCTCTTGTTGCAGTGGCTTCTCAACTTTCAAAATGGCCAAGGCCTGCACAGGAACCTTCTTGTTCAAAGACCTAGGTGGAGGACTGCAAGGCCAATTGGAATGATGCTCGCAGCACTTCATTATTCAATATAAGAAAACATTTATTATTCGTCACATAAGCGCAAGCAGACATGCAAGATTGAGTGAAGCAAAGCTGATATTTTTCTGCCAATCAACACAAACCTAACCATATTTCCTACCATACCTTTTAATGTATAATATATACCGCTCAAAAGACATTTGTTTTTTACAAATGCTCTCTTATGCGTACTTGCCCCATAAGAACATTAGCTTAAAGGGAAAACGCCGATGGCTGATAAGAGATAAGAGACTTCATAATTAGAAAAGCAGATCAAGAATCTGAATGTTCTAATACTATTATGTGAACAAATTCTAGACAAAGACTATGATATGTGAACATGACATTTTGATTTCAGCCCTGCTCATTTTCTCCCTTTTCCTCAATAAACATTTACTGTTTCCCATTAGAGTACACAACTGCAACTGGTTGTTGGTGTTATATATATCAGTCAACCATAAAGAACATAAATAGATGACAATTAAAATCTGGTTATCTAAGCATATTCCCTATATCATTCAGAGATTAAATATGTATAATACAACTATACAACTCAGTTTATATTGGTCAGCACTCATAGCTTGTAATCCAAATGCATTTTCCCTTTATAATTACCTAATCAAAGAGTCTGAAATGAGGCATTTAAAGGATGTCTCACTAACATCTTTATATTACTCTTAACTGAATTTAATAAAATGAACCTGGGCTTTTCATAATTAACTAGAATTGAGAATGAACTCAGTCAACAATTCACCTTAACACACTGAAATGAACATGAAAAGAGTAAGGGCAAACCAATAATCTAGACTCTGCGTAAAAAAATGTTACCAAGAAAAGCCAGAACAAATGAAAGTCTAGACACGACTATCTAAGAGAATGTAAGCCCTTTATGGCAGTTGGTGCAAATACTCTCTAATCTAACTGTCCTTCACGTTTATAATTAATCAGAAAAAATCCTGCCAACAGGCATCAAAAATACTCCTCGTTAACTTGGAAGCCTAAAGCACTGGTAAATACTGTTTGACATTAGATGCTACCACTTCCAAATGTTTGTCAAAGATGTAACATAAAACATTTCGACTTTACAAATGCTTATCCTATTCACACTTTAACAGATTTTAATTCAGTCTAAGCAATGCACTAAGGTCAGTGTTGTTTCCATCTATACAACATAAGTAAATAAGGCAAAAAGTGCACAGATTAAATTTGTAGCATAATAACTTGGATACAGCCAGGGCCAAATTGCCTCTACATCCATTAATTACTGGAATAGATAAATGTTGTAGAAATCCAGTTGTATTTTGTATTTTTTTCTTCAAGAACCCACCCAGTACGAGGTCGATAATCAATTAAAACTTTGTAAACAGCTGCCTGCTCCTGATACACTCAGGGTATGCTGAAGATGTTCTCCAACTTCACCTCATATAAATAATATTTGTGCCAAAAATCTTAAGACATGATGAACATGTTCACGCGTGACTAGTAAACTTTGGCGATGAGATGATTCAAAGTGTGCACATTTAGCAATCTGCACCATGCATTCTTCAAGTTTTAGAATACACTACTACTTGGAGGAGTTTGAGGACAGGGAGAACCCTCGCCAATCCCAAAATCTGTTGGATTGAGTTCAATCACCTCATCCCATGTAGAATTAGCTTTTTCAAGTTGAGGAATCCAAAAGGAAATATCATTTCTAGATGAGACAGAATATGAAGAAGATAAAAGGATACTTTCAGTTCTCCACATGTCAGTTATGCCAACCCCAGAATCCGAGAGAAGCCAATAATCAGCATCAATCTGCCATGCACATGTGGGCTCTGCTTCAGTAACTTATTTTCATCATTTAGTACACGATAACATTTTTCAAGCAATTACTCACATTAGCATCTGATGGAACTATTCTCATAATTCCACCAGAAGAATCCTGTGGGCTAGTTAATTCTGTACACGGTTGGCGAGTTTCATAGCCTTGGCATTCCATCTCAACAAAAGTTGCACCTTCTTGAACACTGGATATAGTTACCCCTTCTGCAGGACAGATCCCCGAAGGAACAAGTTCTGTTGCCAGATCAACTGGATTCATCTCTTCAATATTCTCCTCAAATTGGCTGAATGCATTTGTATATGAAAAATATGAATTAGAATTTTTAGCTGAGTTTGACATTTTTCTCTTACAATCTACCTTCAACATAAAAGGCCACCTAATCTAATCCACATGAATCTATAAAAGTTCTTTTATATTAACATCCAAAGGAGATGTATTCCTGGCAGAAATTTGCCAATTCTCTAATCATGTTGAATGCTGCAAAGTTTCATGATTTACTTCTAAGTTCTAATAACTCCCCAAATGGGTATAAGCAGCATTGTCATCTCAAATTTAAGTATCACATATAAGATGTTTGCTAGGCACAATCATTCTTACCAATAATATCATCATAAGTGCAAGTGGAAATTGACTGCATTGATTTATTGTTTTTTCCCATTGCAACCAGCTAGTGTTACCTCCCTATTTATGTTAATAAGAATGCTTATGTTCTAAAATATTGGTGGTTATTCACATATTCTGAATCATATAACATCAAGTGTGCCATTTGCTATAATATATGCATTTTAGGAAACATTTTTTTACATATGAGCAAATGACATAAAGGCCTCTTATGTAAATGTCATGTTGTGCTTTCTTATAGAAATGACATCTTACTTGAGGTGTGACTCACTGAAAACCAAGGATTTCTAGTCATTAAAAAATATAAAATCAAGGATGGCAGGTGCAGGGAGGGATCCTCTATGATCCTGGAGGAAAAAAAGTAGCCACCTTAGATTTTAGGGTCTTGACCAAGTCGCAAACAATCAGGCTCATGCATATGCACTACTGCATGGCATTCTTCTAGCAAAGGAAGCAAATGTTAAGCCATTGGAATTTGGAAATCATTGAGAATTCCATGATGATAAATCTTATGCTAGGTAAAATCACTCGATCTAACAATAAACTTCCAGTCACCATTGGTTGAACAAATAAGAGGTAAGCTGTCTCAACAAAGCTGTATCTCCCCATGTGAAATGTGGTCTAAATTCTGAAGTTGATCACTGTACTAACAAGGCCGCAGAACTTAGTAAAGGGGTGTACATAAAAAATAGGGGTCATTATAATTATCTAATCCCATAAGGAATTCATATGGAAGGGCACATAAAACATTTAGCATTCAACTCTCACGAGCATTACAGGTCAGTGCATTATTTCTCTTGTATCAATATGGGAGCTCCAAGGATGCCCCCAAGTAACAACAGAATGCGCAGTAATAACTCCGCTTCAGAAGATAAAGGGCTCAGTATGAAATCTCATAGGTCCTATGGGGCAACGGAGAATCAAACCTTCGGAATTGAATGTTTAGGCAGTTTGGGCATGATGGTGGTCGCTCCTCTATTAAATACCATCCCTGTACTTGGAATGTTTGATGCTTTTGGCAGCATTTTTCCAAATTGTCATTGGAATGTGGCATCAGTGGAAGGTCTGGAATATTGAGGTGGTGGAACTGGTTACTATTCTGGGAACCTTTCTCTGATTCTTAAGCCTATCCTCCTCATTCAACTGGTTCTCTTTCAGTATCCATCTATGTCTTGGTTCATCCCCTCTAGGAGTTATGGTAAAGATTGCCAGGGATTTGATCTGTCTTTGGCTCTCTGTTATTTCTGGTTGCATATATGGGAACATTGTTTGTAGGTATGAATTCTGGTGGTGGCATCTATTGCTCCTCCACCAGAAGTCACTCATTTCTCTTCAAGTCTCATCTTTTGGTTTGTTTAGTTCTTTTACTTTGTTCATTAGAATTGACTCCATTGGATCACACAGTGAAGCAAATCTGTGTTCTGGGTTTTATTCTGACTTAAGTATCACGCAGAGTGCAGGGTACATGAAGGCTCCTCCCCTGCGCAGCTAAACAGTGACCATCTCGTTGATTCTGCCACCTCTTGTTTTCTTCAGTTCTTGGAGGCACCAAATATGGATAACAGAGACATTCAGGAATTCAACAAAATCCTGAGAAGGCATGAAGATATCATACAACCCAACAGGAGTTTGTTGTTTTTGGTGACAAAAAACTGAAAAAGGTGCATGAAAATGAGCACAATTGCTTCTCTCAACATGCTAAAATCATAAACCTGCCAGTGCACCAAAAGCAAAGGATTGATGTATTGGAAGCTGAAAGTAATATGCTGCAAAATCTGGCCTTGAATCTGAGAAAAGAATCCTTGTTCACAGCCTCAGACTACAGGGTATCGGATGCTTCTGCTCAGGTGGATCTTCAAGAAAATGAAACAGTTCGTCAATTAAAGGAGCAAATAGAAATAGAACAGCGAAACTCTCCCCAATCAGACTTCAACCAGAGCAAAGCACATAGCAATCATGTTTTTCATTAATATTTATGTTTTTCACTATAATAAGGATTCTGAGGGGTTTTGTCAAACAGGCTACATGCAAACAAACTTGGAATTGTTTTCATATAGTTTGTTGTGAACTTATTTTCATAGCAGCAGAGATCTGCATTTTGTTTTTGAAATTTGAATAACTGTGAATACTATGTAACCACTGTTAGCTTGGCTACAACCCTCTCTATAATATAAAATATACTTTCTGTTCTGGTTTTAAAATAAATAAAATCTAAAACCAATGTCATATCGAAAGCTGTCATGAGCAGCTGAGGTTTGCTAGAGCGACAACCTTTGGTTCAAAGTACAGTGCTGCAAAACCTGCTTGACATCCTTTTATGCACACCAGTTAACAAGCTTATTTCAATAATGTGCACTTGCAATGCAACAGAAAGAAGTGTTCCAGAAAAATTAAATGGACATTGAGTGTGCTTCTCAGTATACAGAACTCTCAAGGAAAACCACACAATTTTAAAACTTGACGTTCCAGAATTTAATTAGCAGTGCCATTAAACACAGCAAGCAGTTGATTACATTTGACAATGGAAAAAGAGATTGTCATGCATGTTCTCAATTAGAGGTTGGAAAGGCCTACTGTAAATATAAACTGTACTCGCTTGTCTTGCCATTAACATATTAAGATCCTCTATAAAGCAGCATGTGTCAGTCATTTACAGTAGTGTACTAGAACAATGCTTATTCTGAAACATTGCCTTCATGCAAAAATTAACCAAATCTTACTGTAAGAATATGTGCCTTGTTTGGTGTTTCCATGCAAGACTGGCACCCCATTTTAAAGGTATGAGCAAAAATATAGCGACAGAATGGAGACAAGAAACCCCAGCACACTGCCAGATAAATAGTAATTTTGCAAAAGCACATCCATACCTTACAAGATAAACATCAATTGGCCCCATGGTACTTCGTAAAAGAATCTGGTACCGCCTTTGTGGGTATTCTACTGCCTGCAGGCAATATTAGCATTACATAACTTACAAAGAAACTAGCTTCAAATGGAATATCCAAGCTTTGTCAACATAGCTTTCACCTCATCTGGATCTGGAACTTCAAGTGTGGTTCCATGCGGAGCCTTTATTGCTATAAGCGTATCATTCTGCAAATAACTGTAAAACTAAGTATCCAGCATTTTGCAATAGTTATAACACCACACAAAGACAACAAATACTCTAAATAACCAACCTGAAAACATGGTAGCTTCTTAATGTCTTCATCAGTAACATAAAGCCATCTACAGAAAAAAATCAGAATAAAGTTGCAACAAAGAAACAATAATGCTTTAAAGAATAGTTTTAGAAATTGCATCTTTTACTATGAACAATTACACTAACTGGATAGAGGTTGACATATTAATCCAGATTCCAAACCATGAATTAGAATATAAATGCAAAATGATGATGAATAAAAGAATTGCATCAACAGTTTTTGCCTCAATTATATACCTTCTATTCCTGTCATCTTCACTCAAGATCCTTAATCGCTCCTGCATATCTCTGTAAATCATACATGCAACATTTAGAGAACTCTTAACCAATGTCTGCAAACATCGTGTCAGCGAATATATCATCAAGGATCCAGAGAGAAACTTATCTGCAACATTAGGGAAAATAATTGGGAAATATAGGCAAACTTGAAACAATATGAAACTAATCCCATTCTTTTTAAATGTCTAAAGCAATCCCATCCATCTAGCCCCTTTATGGACAGATGTAAGCCTAAATGATTTTGTTCTCAATCCCCTACTTCGCCACTTCAATGCAAAAATATATTATATCCAAAGATCTGCTGACTATATTTTCCAACTTCTTGCAATATTTTGACAATATATTGCAATAATTTCAAAATTTGAAAAAATTGCGATTTTTCCTGGCAAAAATATCACCGAGGTGAGACAATCACAATTTTGGCAATATATGACAGGTATTTGTAACACTTCTTTTAACCTAAGTCACCGGATTCGTCCTAAACCCTCTGCGAATCCTGAATCCGGCGAATCCGACACGATTCGGTCCGGATTCGTGTCCAAATCACAGGACACGTCGTGTCCGAGGGCGTGTCGTGATTTTCAGGGGCGTGTCGCGATTTTCAGGGGCGTGTCGCGATTTTAGGACACGTGTCTGGTTTCCAGGACTCGCTGAGCTCAGTGTGGGAAAGAAAAGGGCGTGTTTGCTCATTAATATTTTCATTTGGCAAGTGATTTGTGCTGTTGCAGCAAGGAGTAGAGCATTTTGGCAGCTTCATGATCAAGTCTAGGCCCTAGTATTGAT
>APFE031363574.1:144149-201744 GCA_000404065.3 Pinus taeda
AAATAATATATAACGTGTCCTAATGTGTCCTATTCCGAGGGATCAGCGTGTCCGAATCCGACACCACGAATCTCGAATCCTACGTGTCCTGAATCCCCGTGTCAGGTGACTTAGCTTTTAACTACTACCTCTGCAGTTATAATCCTTAACAGATCATAAATATTTCATGGACAATTTTGTGCATCATAAAAATTAAAAAATTACCTTATGCAATCATCTAATTTGCATTCTTCAAGATTGAGACTGTCAACTTCAGCCTGCAAGAAGAACAAAGGCAAACTGAACTTGTTGGAAGTTTAAATGATAACTCAACAGCGACCACAGCATGGATGATATGGACTGATATTATAACTAGAGTAAGAAAGCAAATGTGGGACGAGATAGACTATAGATTTGTTTCACATTTAACAAAAGAGAGTCCATATAAAGTTTATCTGCTTGTGGTATAAGTTATAACTAATTGCAATCAGGAACATGCCTAAACATTTCATCAATTAACAACTTGAAGATACAAAAGTACCTGGAGAACTGTTGCTTCATCTTCAACCTCTCCAGGTCTCGACACACTAAGACCCCTGTCATGAGCATGTGGTAAAAAAATCTCACTATCAGCTATTATAATTCACCAAGTATCTCCCCACAAAGACTAGTATTTTTTGCAACAGCTAACAAAGAGGAGTTGTGCTGAAAATTACTTCCAGCAAATTCTATTTTTCAGGCGTTTCTCAATTAGTCCTATCCCCTCAAGCACATTGGTTATGTCATATATTCTGCGCTTTTGGACCTGGAAACAAATGAATAACCATATCAGAGTTGAGAGACAAAATGCAATAGCCTTCTCAAAATAACTTCAGAGATGAGGATAACCACACACTGAAGAAAAAAATTTAGCATCCATGCACAGACAAATTGAGAAGTGAACACAATTTCATACTTCCAAAGTATCTGCAGCCTTGTTAAGATCAAGAATACCATCATCAGCCTGCTTGACTAGACTAATAAACTTCTTTGTTAACAACCCTGATCCAACAAAACAGACATATATGTCAGATTCTAAACATTAACACGAGCAGAGCTCCATAAAGAGAATCACATAAAACAACTACAAATCCAGCCTAATCAATTTATAACACAGCTTATTACCAAGAGAGCTATCATAACGACAGCTGCTGATTGGAGTAGGAGCATTGCCCAAAGGAGAACCTGTTAGGAAAGAAAGAATAAGTACACTAGCAAATTGACCACCATTCAGCTGCTTTCTTGTCCATGTACTAACAGATAAAGAAAATGGGTGAGAAATTTAATCCAGAAAACTTCTGCCGTAAGAGAATTTTAAAGTTGATATGTTCAAGCGCAAAAGGCTTAGCATCAAGGACCATAAAAGTCATGGGTACAGATAAAGAAGTTATAATTACTACCAATGTTTGATCCAGGTGTCTGAGGACCAATCTTTGCACGCTTTGCAAGCTTAGACCGATTATAACGCCTGCCACCTGTGCCTGAAACAGTCGTATTTCCAGCACCTGTATCTGCTTCTACATATCCTTGCCCTGATGGCAATTCATTGGACTCCATCTCATGTTCCTCTGTTTCAGTCTTCCACTTCACCTGACCAGTAATTGTTTGCCAACAAGTACAACTATATAAATATTGGAGGTATAAATATTTTATTTTTTAAACAATATTATCTTCTACCAACATAAACCAAAATATTCCATCCATAAGGCAAATGCACGCCATATGATAAAGCTCATATGGCATCATGACATTTTTCCTAGGAAAAGTTGGATGGATTTTTGTTCTGTTAGAACCTGCTACAGATGAATGTTATTTTTTTACGAGAAAAAGTGTTCATGTTCAGATAAGCCCTCTTCTTTTGCAATAAGCGAACCTTCTTTAACCCTAGTTAGACTAGAACTTTGTTACCTAAACCCCACACCTCCACCAGGATAAAAGACAAATCAGAGATCATCTTGTAATTGGAAATATTGCAACCAATTCCAAGTGTTGATTGATCTTGTGCATTGTGCCAATTACCCATGACAGAGCAGTGCTTGGCAATGATCTAATAAAGTAGTGCTATTATGCTTCTAGAATTTTATGACTTTAATCCTTTCCCTTGGCTTTATAGTCATTCCAGAGAAGTCCAATTGACCTATGGGCAGAATGGGAGTGGTATGCTGATCCTAAATGCTCTCTGTTAAGAGAAAAAGAGAAAAGAATTCAGTTGCAAGTCAGTAATACCTGTCTTCAGCCTGAATGCAGATTGTACATCCACTCATCTGGCAGAACCCATAAAACCAGTTTTATCCATGTTTGATCATTGCCACTTTCACATACCCAATCTTAAACCTCTATACCACATGAAAGGGGCTGATAGTTATAAATCCTCAACCAACTCATACATGTATAAGCTAATAGTAAATCAATGCATTAATACATTACATGACTAAAACTTAAAAATTATACCATGAGTTATGAATTATATGATAAAGAATTGCATATGCTGAAATGTCAACCCATCACAATTGATCGAAAGGGGATGCATCAATCTAGATCAAAGATTTGACCATGAACCAGACAATCTTTAAACATAATAAATCTTCTAGTGCAATAAAACATATAAGGTGAAGACCACCTTCTGTAATGCAAGTAATACTAAGTAGTAGGTAAGAAACTTATCTAGAATTCAGAATGCAAAGAATAACATAAGAGAACAACTTCTATGTTCTGAGTAAAGGCCTCAGCCAAGATAATCACTTTGACTCAATCAATAGCTTCTGCTAAAAGTAGCCTCAGCCAGCATATGACAAGTTTTATCCAAGAAATGACTTCCAGATAAACACTAATGAATAGAAATGACTTCCAGATAAAAACCAATGAACAGAAATGACTTCCAGATAAACACTAATGAACAAAACTCCTTTGCAAAGATCGTTTGTTGGGCACAAGACAATTGTTGTAAGGATCTCTAGCCAAAGGAAACCAATGCCAAATAAATCTTCACATATTTTGTCATATATGCTAACTAATGCATTTTGCGGAATCGAGGGAAGTCTTTTAAGTTCGTAGGAGTCTTAGAATTTGAGCAAGCATAAGATGCTACTCATGTCCTTGAGGGATCCACTAGATAGGCACTCCCAATAAATGGGATCCATGCAACAAGAGTATATCACTACTTCCACCATGTGATATTCACTTATGAGTTTTCATTCTTAAATCATATTATTGAGTGTTCCTAAAGAATCCTCTATTCAAAATTTATATTAGGTGAACTCATCAAGTTTATCAATAAGAAAGCAAGATATAACTACGTATCTTGTGCCCATCCTAACTATCTTGCAAACACTTAACAAAGTATTTTCATATGAGAAAATTTTGAAAATGTAAGCATGATGGGCAGTGAAACATATAGGCCATGTGCTTTCATCAAGTAACTGGGACCTTTCCAAACTTCCCCTTTTGATCTCAACAAAAGATAACCCACCTTTAAAGTAAGTTTAACCTTGAAACCATCTCTGAAATTTGTGGGCGTATGTTAATTACACATAGATACTGAAGTCTTAAAAGCCATCATAGCCAGGTTCATCAAGTGTATTTGAGCAAAACAAAAACTACAATTTTACAAATTAAGGCAGGTTATTGTATATAATAATCAGAGCAGAGCCCCGAGGGTTAGCTCAATTGGTCAAGTCCCATCGTTAAAGCACCTTTGCTATTGAGAGGTCACAGGTTCAATTCTCTTGACACACTCAAGGTCAGGCTTTGTGGTTGAGCCAGCTAGAAGTGATCCCTTCGGGTGGGGATCTGACTGGTACAAATATTCCATGGATGTAGCGGTCACCGATCTCTGGCATCCATGAACCACATGGAAAAAAAAACATAACCAGAACTGGATTACCACATGCTTGTAACTGCCTTGATCGCCACATGTTCTTTTGGTTCCACTTGTGTTTCAACTAAATTTTCCTCCAATAACACAGGTTGATCATTTGTGTCCTAGCTTTCGCTGCTCCTTTTGTCTTCATCTCTTACCTTGTTCTCTTTTACTTTACTCTCCGTCCTCATATTTTAATATTACCTATCCTTTTCTTCTTCCAACTTCTACACTCTTTGCTTTATTATTATCTTCCTTTGTTTCCTTTCATCTGTCCTCATTACAGTTGGTATTAACATCCTTTCCTCCACTTTTATCAAGCTCCAATGGCAATTAGACTGATTCATAGGCTTCACAAGACTAAATTAATCACCTTTAATACTTCTAGTGAGGTTAACACAACCTCATTTCACATTCAATAGCAAATGATAAGAATTCCTTATCTTAAATGCACCTGATGATACGGTTTTTGCAGACAACTTATAACATACAACCACATACACAAACTCACCTCTATACCGAATATGTTTCCCTATTAGTTCTAGGGAAGCAATGTTTTCAGTTGTGCTTTTACGACATCTCCATTAAATGATTATTTTTCAATAGCATTAACCCATGAATCTGTGGGTCATAGATTTGGATATTCTACTCATTAGAAATAGACTTAAGATAGATATTCAGAATGTCCTCTTTCCCTTCTTAAAGCCTTTAGCTATAGAAGATTTTGTGATCCAGAAAAGTATAGTAAAGTTAGGCCCCTTCCTTAGATCGCTAGTTATTCATTCAATCTTCTATGTCAATAGATCTACTCTACAAACCCCCCAACCTGGAGATAAACATTCATTTTGCTCATTTCGTTTACATCTCAAATGGCGTGTCAAGACCTTGGGTTGTTTGTGTCTTCATATATCCATGTTAGAGATATACTCTTAAGACTTATCACAGTGTGCTTTCACTAGTGTACATTTTTAATGGGGGAATAAGCATACTATTATAATTTATTCTACAGCGAGACACTTATCAACTACAATCATCCAAGGTACATCTGAAAGAGCATTTTTTTTCTTTTTGAAGTGCGACCATGTGAATTGATGACAATTTTAGCGCTTCTTCAAGAAGGTCATCGAATGGCCACCTTCATTTCATTTGCAAGGTAACAATGAGTGGTAGTCTTTCTTAGGAATGTTTTCCTTCACAAGGCATAAGTATTGAGAGATAAAAGGATTGAGGAGATTCAACTAATTCGATCATTTTTCCAAAACAAACATGTTGTTGAACTAGATGGCAGATGCACTAACTAGAAGGAGACACTCCAATACCACTTCCTAGTTTTAAAAATCGGTCCGAATGGACCAAAAACCCGTCAAACCGGCCTGTTAGCTCCCTGAGATATCAAACCAGCCCAACAAATCTGATTGGTTGGTTGGTCAGGACCGATTAGGTATCAAATCAGCTGGTTTTGGTACCAAACTGGCCAGTTTTCCTGGTTTTGTACCTGACAGGCCGATTTTTGTAAAAAACTAGTCAGTTAGGAAGCCACATGGTTGGGCATGTTGATGGGACTCCCAAGTGGATTTTGGAGGTGGTTTTTAGCAAACCATGGTAGGTTCCCTTCTAAATCTGGCCCCCCAAGCTTATAAAAGGATGTGTAAGCTCCTATTTGCCTCACACATTTGATTTCTAGTGTTTGTGTGCATATCAGAGCTTGGCCAATTCTGCAACAACATTGAGTTTTGGAGCAACAACAAGAAGTTTGGAGGTTCTTTGTCATTATGGAGCTAGTTTGGAGTTGTCTAATGGAGTTGGGGGCATTGATCCCAATGTAGATCTAGTAGTTGAACCAAGAGCTGAAGGAAGTGAACCAACAAGACCAAGCATGGCACATGGTGACTCGTGAGGGAAGCAATACTTGTGCAGCTCAGCAAACTCATGCTTCTAGTTCTGCTAGGCCTAGTGATGTTGCTCATGCTACTAGTAGTTCTACTATTGAAGCTGGAGAGGAGTTTGAGAAGTCCTCAAACTCTGAGCTAGATGATGTTTATGTAGCTCCTGGTGATGATCCCATGTGTAGTAGTGGCGATGAGTTTGATGAGTGATCATGTCAATCAATGATTTGTAGTAGGCTAGTGGCCTAGTATCTTGAGTTGTAGCATTGTTTTTGGACTCAAGAGGCCATTTAGAGCCCCATTGTAGCATTGTTTTGGGACTCTAGAGGCCATTTAAAGCCTCACTGGTTATGTATTTTGTCAATGATATCATTGATATGTATTGCACTCGTGCGATTTTGATATATGCAACCTTACATGGTA
Source organism: Pinus taeda (assembly GCA_000404065.3). Classification (NCBI taxonomy): domain Eukaryota; kingdom Viridiplantae; phylum Streptophyta; class Pinopsida; order Pinales; family Pinaceae; genus Pinus; species Pinus taeda. Next base: position 150,336 of record APFE031363574.1, read on the forward strand.
TATAGATGAGAATACTTTCCATATTTTATCTCTAACGGTTTGGAATCATGGTTTGTAATCTAAAATATTAAACAAACAAAAAATCATTAAAAATAATTATTTTAATGTACTTTTTCCAATTCCAGTTTTATTGAATCCAATTCAATCCAGTTTGATCCGGTTCCGGTTTGATCTGGTTGCGGTTCGAATCACAGTTAGATAGGCGGCGGGTTCAAAACCCGGTTCCAGCTTTTAAAACCATGTGTAACCACTTGTATCAAGAGATCAATTTCTTATCATCAATTTCTTCAATGTGAGGGTTTTGACCCTGGCCAATAAGAAGTTTGCTACAAAAAGCAACAATAAGCATCTCAACCATATACTGTGATATTATTTTAATTGTCAACATTGGTACATATTATCACCTAGCCATAGATGAATTTAACACACTTTTTGATAGGGCCCTAGAGTGCTGGAAAAGCAAGGGGAAAAGGAGGCAACCCAGTAATGATTGAGTAAGAGACATCAGAAAAACTTAAAGAATGGATTGATGATGAAAGAACTTCCAAAGATGATTCAAATTCCAAGGATATCCATATTGAACATTCCACGCCATAATAGTGGGGAATAAAATGCATCAAAGCTCTCATGACTCCAAAAAAGTAGAGACATCATAAAATGGAAAAAGGCTTAAAAGTTATCATGTAGAAGAGAACAAGTAAAGGAAATAATCCCTAACCACAATCCACTCTAGAAGCCAATTAAAAACGCCGAGGATGAAGGAAGAACACAAAAAGTGACTGGAAAAAGGCATAAAACTTACCCAAAAGCAGGTAGCTCAAGGGTGAGAAGGGGTCTTGATTCAGAGGGACAAGTTGTGAGGAGGTTATGGAGGGAAGAAAGGGTAGGTCCATGGGAGAATCAATAGAGATGGCCAAACCTCATTAAGAAAGGGGCAGCCACTTTGAGTAAGAAAGATTCAACTAAAGACTGCTGGAGGACATAGCAGGCAAGGTGCACCCCAAAACCTGAAAAACATATTGATCAGTGTGGGAAAGGAGAGGCAGAACTCCCAAGAAAACAAGACCAAAGAGAATCTTTGTTTCCTACCAGAAGACCAGGGCAATACCAGCGATAGTTCAGCATACAAGGTGACCTTGTGCATGCACTAACATGTCAACGGTTTGATGGCAAAGATGACTGAGCTTATTTAAGGAATTTGGAGACGCAGGTATAAAGGGGCTGAAGACATGGTGGATCGTGTCAAAGATGCTATACAAGGGAGAAAAGAGAAAATGGAATATAGAGACAAAATAGAGCAAATGCTTAGAAGAGCTGGAGCTTGTGGGGGAGGGGAGCAGCCAGATGAATGAAAAGGATAATGGGGAGGGAGAACAAAAAACCTAGATGGCAAGTTGATGCTGTTATAAAAAGTCAGACCCTCACTTTCAGATTTGGCTTCTCTACTAGTGCTCATACTTACTTGTAACACTGACAAATACAAAACTATAATAATTTACCATTGCTAGTTTCCATAGCAATGTCTGCTCTCTAGACAAACCAGCATAGCATTTTGAAAAAAAAAATAGTATATTTGGATAGAAATCTGAATGTAATGGCCAAAACTGAAATTTTGTATCATATGCAAGAGGATGGTAGAACTTCAGATAAATCCAGTGAGAAGGCACAAAAATAAACTTGATGAGCCACTTGTTAATTAAGAAATTTTGTTAGCCTGGAACCACGATGCATCATTGAATTTATCGACAAAATAAAGGAAGACAACTCAGTTAAAGATCAAAAAATGTGGAGTTCAATCATGATAAAGGATGTTAATGGCATGATAATAGCTCGGTTGAACCAATGAAGGCGTGCATGTTCTGAACTGGAGTGGAATTCCTCATTTACCAAGCCAGTTAAGTCATGATTGCAAGGGCCTTGAATAAGGCCTAAAAGTGGTCAAGAGATGGATGGCATGCTAATATTAAAGGAGCAAAGGGTGACCACCCCATAATTATGAAGTCCTTTCATGTTAGAGAATATCTCATGATGGTAAAGAGAGTAAAGTACTCCTAGTAGACTAACCCACTTTATGACACATTAGCAATCATTGTGGATGATAAATCATAAAAGTCTATCAGCTCCAACTGAACTATGGACAATATAGTGATCTGAATATCCACATTTTTGTATAAAGGTTATAGTGTTCCACATTCCACTTTTCTTAATTTTCTTACTATTATACTTAGTTGGCATTAATAGTAAAGGAAGAAAAAAAAACCATAATTGGCTTCTATGACCACCATATTAGGAAATGGGGTGGCCCTGATAATATGACAAAAAGGAAGCATGTTTTTATCCTTGCAAACCAAACAAGGAAGCTTTCAATTTGTTCGCTATCATGGGAGGAACTTAAACTCAATCTTTTTTTTACAAATGAAGACATGTTCCAAATTCTGTCAGAGTGTTGACCTATTCCACAATTTTGGGGCAAGATATACCAACTATAAGAGGAATGGACAATTACGAGGCAGATACAGGGGAAGAAGACCGTGGTTTACAAACTCAATTCATGTCTAGCAACAATGTGCAACAAGTTCTTAGTTATCCATTTCGAGCAAGACACCTTCAAGAGTGACTCCATTGGCTCCACTAAACAAAATAAGGATGCTTGAATCACTCCATTGTATTTTGATTTTAGTTACAAGAAAAGGATCTTTGATAAAAGCAACCAGCTTTTATACTTATGATGCATATATTGGAATGAAAATAAATAATGGATAGCACAGACAAATGGCTTTAAAACTAATAAACCTGTGTAGTTCCCTCTAGGCCAAAAAAATAATCATGATGAGGCACACGTTTGTGAGGACTAAAATGTTTAACCAGTTATTCTATAACAGGAAGCCCTCTAATAGCCAACCGAAACTGAACATTATGGTATGGTAATAATTCTTTTACTATTTTTGTGTGACGAGACACCATGTACACAACACCTAGTGATTACTCATCTAATGTGATCATTAGCAAAAAAAAAGTTATATATAATGGCAACGTGTTATTTCAAGGAAAATTCACTGCAGTTTCTATGCCTTTTAATTATCTTGTTGTTGCTTCTGTGACACACTGTTCTTAATGACAATAATCAGAAGTTTGAGCAAATGGCAATAAGTGAGCCTTTGAGAGAGAAAGAAAGAGATAGAAGTTTCAGTAATCATCAAACAAAAACTTCTTTATTCAATTTGCAAAACCATACATGTTAAACCCAAGGCTAACCAATACATGTCAAGCTGCACCTTTAAATTTTATACATATCCCCATTTGATGCTTTAATTCTCAATACTGTGGAATCCTTGAATTTTGCTGCTATGGTACAGGACAAATTCCATGTGAGGTGTGCCATCCAGAAACCCTATTAACTAGGATATATCAACCTAGTAGAGTTCGAGTGCTTCTTACTATCGCACATTGTTTATGACTAAAATTCAGCTATGGCATTTACCAGAGCTGTTATTCAGTTGCAGAACAGCATCTTAAATGCATGATTAAATTTATCAAATGTCCATGGCACTTAACATTGAACATGTGAACCAAGGAATGCACTAAGTTAAGAGGCAGATTATAATATTCTAGCCCAAGGGGTTAGCTCAACCAGTTATTTGCAATGTTGTTGACCACTTGGCCAGTTCCATGCCAGTAGGTGCCTTGTTTGAATCTCCATGGGTTAAGTACATTAGTCTACACCAATAGGTTTGCTAGGCCTGCCATCCACGAATGTGGGGGGACATTCCTTGGGTGTTCCCACAAGGTTTTCCTCGGAAAGAGAAAAGTTACTGTGTTCCAGTAATCATTGTGAATATGTACATGCAAGGAGAATGACAGCAATAGAAAACTAGGTAGGCATTAGCCAGTAACATGAAGACCTCTCTTCCATATCAATGATTTATATTTTTATCTTTTGATTTTCCAGAAGGAGATACAAATTAAGAAGGGGCAAAATTTTGCCTCCTTTCAATTAAATAGGAAACAACTCATAGGAATTCACACTGCTGCTGCATTTGAGGAAGAAATGACCATTATTTTGCATTAAGGTCCAACAGCAGACCTGTAACCTAGGCATCAACTGGCAAGGGAAGGAATAAACTTTCCAACTGAAAAATATGAATTTGAGCTATCATAAATGGATGCCCAATGGTGAGGTAAGATATTAATTGCGAAGGATTAAATGTTAGGTTCGAGGATGGGTGGAGGAAATATCTTATGATCTAATATACCCTTCACTGGACAGTCACTCTATAAACCTGTTAGATCTGCAAGTCATTACGAACTAGGCAAGACTACAGCTATTGGGTACACGTCTATGGCATCGGGACAATGTTGTGTTATATCAAAGGACTCGAGTGACAGAATCAAGGACATATTAGTCCAACATCTATGCATTGTACTACTTAATGGGCTATCTATAACATTTTACATGTTCAAGTAACTGAGCTTACAAATGATCTGTGTCATTGGGCACATGTCTGAAACCTTAGCTCCAATAATAAGTAGTATAATAAACTTATAGACAGGAATGTATCAACCAAATTAGGTTCATCACCCCAGGTGGGGTTGCAACTGCTAGCCACATGATCAAAATGACTTATTGATTTCTGAAACAAGACACTGAGGGCCATATTTTAAAAATGAAACAAGCATGATGATTATAACCACAAACAAAATGGCATGTCTTGAACGATTAAACTGATAGAAAGGAAGTGCATTCTGCATAGCTGGGGCTGGGGGTGATTCATCCACTATTTGTGTGGCTGTGTAATGATGCATCGAATCGGATACTAGCCCAAACCCATCAAAACCCCGGTCTAAAATGCATCTCAAGGATGCATATCTGGAGGTCATATAAATAGACAATGTATCAAATAAAGGAACTAAAGATATGCAACCTCGATGTGCATATTAGACCTAGGTTCAGACGGATTTGGGCTAGCATATCATGAATCAAGTGACACACGAGCTTCAACTAAGGAGCTCTCCAGGACTTTAGATCCATCTTGACGCTGCACCTGTTATGCATCGAGACATATCAAGATACCTCGAAGTGCCATTATATAGGCTTTATAGATGCAACAACATAAAAGTTGGAACTTTGAGTTTTTTATACCTGTCAGTGCATCATGGATCCAGGCCTAAGGTGGATCTAAGCCAGTGTATGCCCATGCCCATTGCTTGGTTTAGAGGCAATAGCGTGATCATATGAAACATCGCAAAAGAAACACTGATTGCGCCAAATATAGGCCGAGGGGAACAAGTCCAGAGGATAACAATGATGACGAGTTCGGCAGCTCCTAAGAATCACCAATTCCCGTGAAGTCACGCCTCGTGTGCACATTCCATTTGCCATGACGGTAAACAAAGACAATGAATTGGAAACCCAGTTTCCCAGTCAGGTAAATTTGACCTTTCCCTGGTGTCCATTTATTCTGATAAAAAGGTCATCGCCTTCTTTTCATTGGGAACTATAACATCTCTCACATAGACTCTAGTAACACATAGCAAGTTTTCAGAAATGCCCTTCAGAGAAACATATTGAGTAGATAATGACAACTTCACATGGACTATTAAGATCAATATCAGTCATGTGACCACAAATCGGCCTCCTCACACACTTATAATGGGAAATTTCCTTAACATAGCAGTGTGTGGGCATGTGACCTGAATAAAATTTGCATCGCTCCAGCTGGCCTTAACATACTAATCTGTAAGAAGAGGCCTGAAGAAGCTTTAATGGCAGTCACAGCTAATTCAGCAAAATAGCCTATGGGAACTGGCCTTGGAACAGGCCAAGTATGAGTGGATTTGCTTGCAGTCCTTAATCAAAAAGGGAAGAAACAAACACAAATATAACAAGATGAGATCTTGCAATGGTGAAAAACGACATATGGGTTTACGTGGAACTTACAGGTTTTGAAGAAATGTCAGATACCCATCCGAGGAGGCCTTCTGAAAAGCATTTGGGTGTCACTGCAATCCAGCTCTAGCATTATCATAATTACACCCGCCTTCCTTCAACGGTATTGAGAGACAGCTCGTGAGAAGTGGGAGGTTATGGGGTTTGAATGTCTGAATTGAGTTCGGATATATGTGGAGTAGGCGGGCGAGGGAAGGGAACTATTCTTGTTTTTTTTAATTTATTTCATTATTATTTTTCGTCTTGTGGAGGGAGGAGGGGGGAGCGCAAGAATTCGAGACCACTAGGCGTGGGCGAGACTATATTTGGACAATAGAGGTTTATGGGATAATCATGTGCCCGTTCACTGTATTGAAAATGGACTATTGAAGTTTATTTATTCATGATTTGCACTTGATTATTACAATTTTATTTTGATGGTAATAAAATGTATGGTAGTTTTTTGGAAATGTGTGAATAAAGAGTTTTTAAATCTTTAATAAAAGAAATGTTTAATATTCAATTTTGATATGTTGGTAGTTAGTTTTTGGGATAATTTATTTAGTGAAGGGTTTGTCGAGAAGCTCAGAGCATTTATTTTGAAGCTTCATAGAAAAAAGGGTCGAATACATCAAGCATATGAAGAAGCAATCTGTCCCATAGGCTATCTTTAGCCTCGTGGACATTAAAATAATTTCTTTCTTTCTTTTTTCTATGTTTTATTTTAAGATTTTATGTTTTATAGTGAGGTATAAATTAAATGTTGGTTTTGTTATACAAGAATGGAAGTTTATATGATTTATAAATGAGGGACTTATAGCTTATTAGTATCATCAACATGGATCATTATTAGTCATTTGTCGAAATTTATATTAAAATTGTCTCTTTATTCTTAATATTATATATAGAGCTACGCCTTTATAATGATATGTTCTTGGGTGTGACCTACACACATCAAATTGTTAACAACACAATAACAATTAGGCTAATAAATATCAAAACTCTGTAAACACTTTGCCACTGAGAAGTCAACTTTTAGAATTGATTTATAGGGCTTTTGAACTCAATACAATTTTGAATGAAACTTTCTCGCTCCTTGTTCTCCAATGGCATTTAGTGCAACTTCCCTACTCCTTGTTCTCCAATGGCACCTAAGGAAGGGTATTGGTTGACTTTATAAGGCTAAGGCAAGTGCTAATCAACTCCTTATGCATGGAGGGTTGTAGCCAACCTCTGTAGGTCATGTCAACTAATAACAACTTTATGTGGCATAAGCTCTGCCCACGGACAACTCACTCTCAGGTAATTCAACATTTGCTACAGCATTTATAAAACCATATATGTAAGCTAAAATGAAAATTCCACTAGTTAGTTCATCATTACAAACCTTAAATCTTCAATGAACTTCCTACTTACAACAAGACAAAGCTCAATTGTTCAAGGGTTTAATATGCTCTAAATGCTTTGTTCTTCAAGCTTGGCTACTATAATTCTATAAGTATTGAAGGCTTCATTGTGTGATTGTACTTCAAAGACAATTTTCTACCAATATTAAGATGATTGTACTCTTTGTGTAAATGTTGTTATGTTTTATATTGCTATTGTGATATGTTACAATTTTGTATTTGATAATAGTTATAGTGACAATGTGACAATAATTAGGGATAATGACAAACATATGATCAATAAACATAACACCATTAAAGTTTTACCCTAAAGAGACCTTTGTTGGGGAAAATGCCAAGAAGAAATTGGCATTTTATTCTTTTAAATCATCTTAGTACAACAAAATACAAAGTTGTGGTTCCTATGGAGTTGTTGAGACAATTTTGTCAAATATGGAAGAGTATGCATTCCTTTACAATTATACCTCTCTATCCAAGGCATTGGTACTACTCATGAAAATAGTAGATCCACTTTAGTCTAGTTACTACACTACACAGCTATGAAACATATCCATTAATGTAATTCATGAAGCACTATGATTTTCCATTGTTTAAAGTCTCTAAAGAATCAATTAAATTCGTGCTTTCAATTGATTACACAATATGTAGTACGAGTGAAATAGATTTTATTGTAATTGTGGAGTAACTTGATTATTGTCATTTGTTGACAACTTGGACAACATTCTCTTCACTTCCACTCTACTTTATTGATGGGTGGTTCCCCTTGTTTTTACAACTAGAAAACTTCCTCTAAGTGACCACCTCCAATATGGCCACCTCCATGTTGTAGGTTCAATGTGTGATAGCATATAGCCCAAGATTTTTTTTGTTCTCACATACAACACAAATTTTCTAATGGAAACACATATTATGATTTACAAGTTGCAGAGTAAAAGCAACTTGTTCTATGTACGAACAATGCTCAAATAGCAACAAGGAACTGCACAGCCACACTAAGTGCCCAATGAATAGGAATAGAGATGAAGTGCTTAATTCAAAATGGCTAAGAATGGAAACTCAACTAAAATTTTGCAACTAACAAATTTCTATAGCCCTTAATCTCATAGACTTCATAAAATGGGAAATTTGAGTGTTTTTTCTATTGGAATTAGTACAATATTGGGCTAGAATATACTCTATAAGAAATAAGATCACATTAATATGAAATTTATCATAAGTATTCTTTGAATCCAATGCACTGAATCATTTATTTCAAAGAAGTGGGAATTGATTAGTTAATGCAAGCAATTATGGTTACATAGACTCAACATTTCTCACATTGAGCCACAAATTAAAGATGTGTGTTAATTCAATGTATTAATGAATTGAACAACCCCATTAAACATCAACAAGAGTGGCATCTTAACCACAACTAAGGAAATACTCACTACAAACAAAATTAATCACATAATAAGCATGTTGATATTACCCGACAAACCAAATGGGAAAACCAACTTCCAATGGTGGCTCAATTCTCATTTCGTTAATCTCTAGTATAATATAGCTCTTCGCTCCATGTGCATCTTCCTCTCTTGGCTAAACGGCCCTTTGAGAATGAAAGTAACGGAAGAAACGAGCAGAGTTGAGGTATTGGGAAGGCCAACATGCATGACATTTCATTTCCCATTCCTCAACATCTTCTCCTCTCCTATTCTATTTTTTTTTAAATAATTAATTGTTTTCCTCTAGTTGTGTCTTATTCCTTTTTCACATCAGCATTGTCTTTTATATATTGTCTAACCTTCTATAATTGTCAAATTGGTTTGCAAGAACTAGGCCTTCCAAACTTTCGTTTGTTCAAATCAATTTAATATCATTAGAATCAAACATGTGCAAATCTTACAAGCCTATTTGCATTCATTGTATTTCCTAGTTCAAAAATACAATTTATGAATTTTAAAGTAATCATTTAATTTAATTTAATGATTAATATCAATAAACACACTACTTTGAGGATCCATGTTATCTGTTGAAACAAAATCTAATAAGTTAGCACCAAGCTAGGGTATTTACATCATCTCTTTCACTTCCTCTAGGTTTGCCATCAAGTGGGATTTTGGAAACCCTTCCCACCCCTTTGCCTGAGTTATAATAATTTTCAAATTGTTAGTAGATGTTACTACAAAAAAGGTTAGGGAAAACATGACTGGGCCTTCCTATATGGTCATAAAAAAGAATAAAAAGATCCCATGTTGAACATGAATGGACCTTTCTCTATTGTCATTAAAGTAACATAATGATCTATGTGCCTCATATTCAAATCAAACTTTCCCATCAACAAATCCTTGAATAATTCATGCGCTCACTTATCGTTGAAAACCAGTTCATCAATTGTATTTCCATCATCTTTAACACTATTAAGGACATTTGTTTCATCAACATTAACAAATATCTTACCAACAACTCCCTTATCAAAAGCCTCATATCAACCTCCCTCTTGTCAATATTTCCCTTGTTGATAATATCTCTCGCAACTACCCTGTCATTGGAAAATCCCTTGTCAACAACTCTCTTATCAACCACCCTCTCATGGACAACCATCTCAAACAAAAACTACCTTGTTGACAATCCTCCTATCGACCAATCTCTCATCAATAATTCCCTTATCTACAACCCTCATGCCAACCACCCTTTGTCAATGTCCCTCTCATCAACAACTACCATGTCAACAACAATTATTAACTCCTCCATAGACACTTTGAGATATGATGGGTTGTTTATCAACAATCTTATTTTATTGTAAAGCATATTTATAGAAGGGTTAGATAATTAGTGAAAGGAATACATGTTAATGTTCTTTAGCCAATGTTTCAATCCCTTACAGTGATCATCACTAAGAGACTATGATGCAAACATTCTAGTCTCTTGACAACGATCCCTAGGAGAGATTGAAATATTGAGATAAAGAAAATTAAACACAAATTATTTTCATTCTAGTCTCCTAATGATGATCCATGGGAGGAATCACAACATTGAGACAAAGAACATTAAATACATATCACTTCCATTGAAAATCCTCTTGTCGATGATATTCTTACATTGACGTTAACAATCCTTCCATCAACAACCTTGTTTGATTAACCTCGTCCATATAGAGTACCTCAATATCCCACAATTTTGTGCACTACATCAATATGGGGATACATAACACCCCCACAAGGTCCAAGGGGAAATTCATGCATATCGAGATTAATAGCTTTCATCAAGACCACTTCATCCATGCACCAATAATATCACATGGCACAAATAAACAATTACCAATAATTGTAGCATTCAATAACCCTTAGAAATGGAATGGCCATTGTGTTGTTGATAGATGATTGTATGTAATTATGTGCATGGTAGACAAATAAATAACTCCTTTCCTTTTTAATCTCTTTATCTTGCAAAGCAATGTGCATAACTCATGCATAAATATAAACATTGTTCGATCTATTTTGTGTGCATTTTGCTTCAAAATGTACTCATGATTCCATTTATTATAACTTAAACATATTTGCATTGTTAAGTTGTCCCTCGATTACATCTTAGAATCAAGATCACAAAGGCTTGTAAAAATACTCTTATCAACAAGTTCAACAGTATCTAGCCAAATCCAAAAGCATTAGAAGCTTAGATTAAAGCTCGATTAGCTCTTTCTAAGTCAAGGTAACATCAATTATTTTATTATGGGAAAAGCTTATATTATTTGTAAGTATACTTCACCACATCTTGGTGGTGATTTATTGGGGCACAGATGTAACGCCTCCTCCCACATTTACTTAATTTCACTGGCATGTGAGGGTAAACATGAGACAGAGAGCTACTATGACATGACCTAGCCTTGTGGGTCCCATTAAGGAAGTGGGGTCGATTATTGATGACAAATTGACTTCTCACAACATCCTACAAGGGCTAAAGGACAATCAAATGTTGAGAAACCATCCCAGGTGGCCAAACCCTAAGTTGGACCCCTCCTTCTCTGCCCTGGGCCCTTAACCAGAACCACAATAAGGCCTATATGTGGTTGGAAGCCTCCAACCGCATGTATAAGCCTACATCCATGTGGTTACAACCCAAAATTTCTAGTTAGGAGCATGTGGTGCCCGATTGTGAGCCTAAATCAGGTCAGCCTCCAGGCCACTGCCCAAAACTTGTTATAACTTCTCATATGCATAAATGACATGACAACAAAGCTAAACATTCAAACTTGAGCCAGAGACTTGACCTAACCATGACAATCATTTTGTCAAACATATTAAGAACATGTAATCTATAAGCCATGAATACATATCTAAACATAGGGGTTTGCTACTTATCTAAGAATCATCAAGAAAGATTATTTTCCTCTCATAATAGTTGCAATAACACTTATTAGCTAATGCATTCATTAACCATTCATCAATAAATCAAACATATCAAGAGCCATAACTAAAACTTTTTATGAAACCATGCTTATAACCAGAATAATAACCATGATAGAACAACCATCAAAGCCACATAATAACAAGTACAATTACTCATAAAATATGAGAGGAATAAAGCTCTGATTAATATATGCAAAAGCCAACCAAATCAAGGACTTCCACGTACCACCCGACCATAGATTGAGTTGAACCAAATCTTTCTTTTAGCCAATCATCCTTGTGCCATATTCTAAGCATGAATGTGGGAGTCAAGACAAAAACAACCAGGGCTTCCCAAAGATTAAACCACCTCCACCCTCAGGATTTACCGCAATCCCTCCAAAATTGGTCAAGGGATTCCTAGGCCCAAAACAAGCACATAAACAACAAAGCTTTACCACAATCTCGCCAAAATTGTTCAAGGGATTACTAGGCCCAAAACAAGCTTGGATGCTTCATAATTTCTTCACCAATACCTTGAGAATTTTGCATGTCTCCACCCTCAAGCTTTACCGTAATCCCAACAAAATTGGTCAAGGGATTCTTAAGCCCTATGGGAATTCTCTTGAGACCACCTCACCCGGTTCCAAAACCATCCGACAATCCAAAGCTCAACCAAATAAAAGAACCCCATCACACCATGCCTATTCAGAAATGGAAAGGCAAGGCTGAAACCACTATCACACCTGGAAAAATCCATGCCAATGACAACCAGAGAACCAAATACACACATGCATGTGCCATCCATTCACAAACTAGCTAGGAAATCAGACATGCAACATGTTACCTACAAGTATTCCTGTTGAAGCTGCTTGATCCAACTTTTCCTTACTTGCCCCTTGTTTTCCTTTGCTTTCATGTCCTTCCTTTGCCTTCCTTTCTCAATGCTAGAGTGCTACAAGAATGATCTAAGTGTGCATTAGTATGAGAGAATAGAGAGATCTCCAAGCTAAGAATGACAAAAAGCTAACCAGCAAAAGCTATGAACTATTCCTCATAAGCCTTTTTATCATTGAGGCCTCTATTTTCTTCAATTTCCTCTATTTTTCCTTCAATTTCCTCCTCATGCAATTTTGTGACCTTTCACCTCCCTTTTCTCATATTTTCCTCTATTTTCAATTATAAAATGCCAATTAATGCCTCTTTGCCTTTGCCAATTTCCCTCAACCATAATAAACCAAATGAACACCCATTAGGATGTTTTTCCCAACATTCAACTTGGAATATGTGTCCCATGACCTTGGTCTTATTTTTCCTTTATTAACTTTATTACATGAACTTATAACCCGAGGTTGTTACAACGGGGGACTAATCTATCCCCAAGAAAAAAATGATTTTCGTTTTGGTCACTTTTTTGCTTTTTTTAATCAATTGTTTCAACCCATTATTATCTAATTTTGATTAGAGGATTAGGGTCGTAATCTAATATGAGTTAACAAATTAGCGTTAGTTGAAGTTGCATAATAGCTACACACTGAATTATGTGCAACTAAGTTAATGCAAGAAGATATAAAGAGTTGTGACTCTTAGTTAAGTTGGTTTTCCTAGTTAAAGGTTTGTATGATAAATGTTGTGTATATGTGTTATTGTTATTTTCTTTTGTTTTAGATTTTGTTAGTATAACTTCTCTTGCATTGGTTTACCAAACTCTTCATTTTGCATTAAAGCCAAGTTATTGGCTTAAGAGGTTGCCTTTGTTGCTAGTGTTTAGCTCACTCCGCAAAGAGCAATGGTATCTTGTATCTACAAAGAACCTATTCTTGTATAGGAGCTTTGCAAAGTCAATTTCCATGTGAATAATTATGGCAAGTAGTTTAAGAATTGAGATAAATAATTTTAATGGCCAAAGCATCGAGTTACGGAAAATCAAGATGGAATACCTTCTCATGGACAAAGATCAATGGGTTATTGTGCCTAGAAGTAAACCCACAAGTATTGTAAAAGATGACTAAGAAAATATGGAAAGGGAGGTGAAGAATACTATCTAGTAGTGCATTTTAGATTCAATGTGATTGAATGTCTTAGCAAAAGCTAATGCTAAGGGGCCATGGGAGAACTTAGGGGTTTTGTTTCAACGGAAGCCTTTGCTTATAAATTATTTCTTTAAAAGAAGGTATATCATCTAAAGATGGATGATAGTGACTATGAAACAGAGCATCTAAATGTGTTTAACACTATGGTATGCTAGTTAGCCTCTACTGATATTAGATTTCTAAAGAATAATGTATCACATTGTTTTTTTTTTTCTTCCAAATTCATAAATTAATATAGTTATGGCCATTGGTAGCACTATTGCAATTGCATTAAAGTTTGAGGATGTTGTTGCAACATTGTTATAATAAGAGATGAGTAAAAATCCATAGAGGGTTTTTCCTCTGATGCCTTATTGTGATGTAGGAAATGTTCCCTTTGCAAACAGAGGCAATGCTCGATGGAGTTTTCGTTGCACCGCTTTAGCTATTGTTTCCTTCTCCTCAATGAGCAATCAACCCGAAACAACACAAGAGAACAACATAACACGTAACCAAGAACAACAATGATCTATTTACTTGTAGAGTCAAGGAACCATAAGCTATCAAGTATATTTTACACAAGACATAGGAAATCATCATTGATTGTATTAAAATGAATCAAAAGCAAAGCTTACAACCAAGCCTTCTCGAAGGGTCCAGCTGGCATGTTTCTTCAAGCATTCACCCTCAAAAGGGTCTCCCAAATGGATGATAACTCTCTCTCACTCACAAGCTCTAGTACAAAGCTAAGGAAATCCAAAACCAATTGCTAAATTATCAGCAATTCACACTGGAAACTATCAAACTCACACCAAAGCTAGCTAATTTGCTCCAATCCAAAAACTAAGAACTAGCTGATCATAGCAATGGGGAGTGTTTTAATAAGAGGAGGAGCCTCCATAAAATGAGGGAGATGGAGCTTATCCTCAAGGGAGGTTTCTCAAAAGGTGGAACCACCATCCCAGACAAGGAAAGGTGAACCAACCTGACCCAACAACCAGTTCTAGAATCACCCAGAAGGGCAACTGTTTGAACTAATTCACCATATCTGGATCGTCGCAAGTCATACACTAGGGCTCCGCAACGACGTCGCAAGGAAGCAATGTATGCAGAGCAATCGTCGCAAGAAATATTTTGAAGACTTGCGCTGAGCCCTAAATTTCGACCATCGCAGGAAACACGTGTACCCCTGCAACAACATCACGACAGTATAGTTCAACACAGAGAATCGTCGCAGGAAGAGTAGGGTTCACTTGTGACGATGCAGAAACATAGGTAAAAGGGTCAATCTTCAATATCAGAGAGCATTTTTTTAATCTTATTGAATAAGTGGGAATATGTGGACATATTTATTTGATGTATGACACAACGGAGATGTCGCTCGGGGACTGATATGAGGTCGGTGACAAATTACTGTGTAACAGATGCCCCTTAAAGCATGAAGCTCGAGAGAGAGGGAGGGGTGAAATGCTTTACGAAATCATAACCGAACCGAACACCATCGCTGAAAACCTGCAGGCACAAGTACAACTGATATCTCTGACAATGAAATACATGTAGTCTAGGCATGGTCGCAACTATCTAGAAGACATATCAAACTTGGTCTGTGGTATGGACACATCCACCCAGTCGATAATACTATATATAAAGATAGAGGTATGGTCGCAACCATCCAAAAAGACTCAGGTATGGTTGCAACCATCCAATCAAAGAGTCATGTATACAATCACAAACCAATCCACGCAACCCAGACTTATGTAATCTTAGTATGGGGTCTTGAAACCCGACCGATCATAGTACAATTCCTAACATGCGAATAGATGTGCTGAAGTCGATCATGGTAGGAAATCGCTTGATTACCGGCCAATGATGTAAACCGTTAACAAGCGCGAGAGAGACCACTAGTAATGTTAATGGTTCTCAAGGTACTACCAGTACAATCCACAAAGTGTGAAGAATGATATGGAGTCGAACACTCGTGGAATCACCCGATCAAAGACCAACGATTTAAGTCTGTCGTCGAGTGTGAAGAACCTGCCATTGAGGCATGCAAGCTCCAAGGTACCGAAAGGGATCTCTAGGTTGACTTCCTGGATAATGAGTTGGTGTCGACAGGAAGCGACCCATCGCGGGAGGGCCATAATGTTTCCCTCATCAACGACACGAGACAAGAAACAAGAGGAAGATGGTGAAACAGACAATCAGAGGAGGGAGTAAGGGTGCAAACTATAAAAGGATTATACTCTTGAACATATCAGCGACATGACTCCGGAATGCGGCAACATTCTGGTACCAAGGGATCAGAGGTCTGACTGAGACAACAAGGATCAAATGAAATGAGGTAAAATGATAACCCAAACCTCGGAAGGCTAATGATGATGAGAGGATATCCCAAACCCAGCGAGAAGCAAAAGTGTCGATGTTCAAGAGTGACTAGCTGCCGTAGGTAACGAATGAATATTTCCAAATTTTTCCCCCACCATTGCTAGCGAGTACCCCAATTATTTTTGAAAAACAAGCTTGAAGGGGATAACATATGTTTGTAGTATAAGTTCGTCCTTTAGATAAATCCAACCTAGTGAAATTTTAACGAGCCCTAGGGAGGAGAAGCTCAGGTCTCATCACGGTGATGAGTCCAATGTCATCAGGGTTTAACGAGTCCGACATAGGTAAAACTCGGAGACACGGAAAAGAAAACTCCAAGGGGGTCATCTCATCCATGTTGGAAGAAGACATTGCAGCCAAAACACCATGAGGAGTAACTGGGAAGTCCTCTTTTGAAGGTTCCCAAATAGGATTCCAATTGATATCGTAAGAATCCCCTCTTGGAGCTCGAGAGTCAAAAGGTTGAATACTTGAGATAATAGGAAGGGTATCACTAATAGTCGATGCCTTAGAAGCGACAGGAGATGCAGAGTTGTGGTCGCTTGGTACAAGGGAGGGGATCGATGATTCTGCCAGGATGATTTAACTCAAGATCCTGGAAAAGAGATAATTGAGCAGAGTCACAAATCGACGCAAACCAAAACACAGTCAAGATTAACATGGAAAATGTGAGCGTAGTCAAATAAATTTAATGACACATGAACAAAACTTGACCTTTTCATTTTTAAAGAGTCAAGAAAAAGGACAAAATATGACTCTAGTCGCCTTCGAATATTTAATGAGCCTGAAAGGACAAGTGCTCAGATGATCATTTTCTTTTAAGGAGTTGAAAAGGAATGAAAGTGACTACTCTGGAGAACTAGACAAGAGATTTACCAGACAAACCGTAAAACTGCATATACACCTTGGTGATCAAATGAAAGAGAAATGACGAAGGACTTTCCGTACGACAGTCAGTCTTCCGGAATGTTGTGTTCGATGCGTTATGGTTTGTAAGGCGGCAGACTCGGCTTCTTATGGATGTAGGATGATAACCTAGTGGGGTCTCCCAATATATACTCGACGGTACGGGGAGCACAAGTCCATACTAGCAGCTATTGAATCACAGAAGGAGGAATCACCCAACCTTAAGTGAAAACAATAGTGACTAGGTTTAACGACGCCGGAGCAAGTCTCTAGCTTAGACCTCTAAATAAATGTGCGTTAAGTTCCAATGCATTTTTAAGTTCATTAAATTGATTTTAAGAGTTAATCTTTGATTAAGTTTCGGTTTTCAGGCCCTATCGAATGTATTTTGACAATTCCTAGGATGCAGCTACAATGAGCAAAAAATCATTCATTTCGATGAACAACTACCTAAAGGAGGGTAAAGAGTTCATTTCCAAGCGAATGCAAACCAAGACAAGCAAATGCAAGCACTAAGAAACACGATGCATCAATTATCTCACAACTACTAATGAAAGATTTAAAGTTTGCTTTCTAATTTCTTAAACATGAAAATTCGGTAATGCAAATGCACTTTCACTTTCGTATGCTGTATGAATGCAATATTTTTTATTTTTGGAATTTTAATGACAAACAAGCAAGTGTAGAAACTGACTGATCCAAACAAATGTGATCTATGTTTGATAGTGTGGAAATCAAATCAATAAGAGGAACTGGTTCAATAACCAAACACTAAAGACCAATCAGCAAGAAAACAAACAGTAAAACGGCCTCAAGCAAATCAATTAGATGGTTGTGGATGAATCTTGGACAAACGAGTAACCCAAAAAAACGACTTCTTTGACGAAACCTTTAACAGAGCTAGGTCACACGGTCTGAAAACACAAGATTCACTAAATAATACCAAGGAGAAAGATGTCTTAACCAAACACAACCAAAACAAGTTGATGAGAGACAAGAAACAATAGGGAACAAGTAGTATTTGTTGACTCAGGAGGTAAAGTTGTAAAAAACAACTTGTACAAGAATTGTCGCGGGGCTATAACCAGCAACTTGGGATGAAAATCCAATCATCGCAAGCACAAAGCCAACAACTGGGCAACGTCGTCGCAGGTGTGCACCTGTCTTTTGCGACGATTCGATTTCAGGAATCATCGCAACTGTATGACGGGATATCTGTGATGTGCAGGTTTACTAAAGAGGACAGGTGTGACGTCGTCGCAACTGTTAAGCTATCAACAATGACAATCTCAATTAAGAAAAAAGACAAAGTAAAAACACTTGAAGGACACCAGACTAATTTCTCAGACAATAAGAGGGACTCCCAGATTGACTCAGGTAACCCAGAATACTGATGGCTCAGCCTCAAAATCAAGAGACACTATATCAAAAACAAATCAAGAGCAAACAAGAGAAAACATACAAAGGACTCCCCAACGTAGTTGCCAACTTGTGATGTAGGAAATTTTCCCTCTGTGGACAAAGGAAACCCCTCTAGCCCTAGAGTGGGTCTAGTCACAGCAAGACAAAACAACAACTAATTTCCTTAAACAGTCATTGTTGAAAGAGTCTTCTTCAAACCAGTGTTTGATGGAGCTTTCATTGCGCTGCTTCAGCTATCGTTTCCTTCTCCTCAATGAGCAATCAACCTGAAACAACACAAGCGAACAAGAGAACACGTAACCAAGAACAATGATCTATTTACTTACAGAGTCAAGGAACCATAAGCTATCAAGTGTATTTTACACAAGACATAGGAAATCATCATTGATTGTATTAAAATGAATCAAAAGCAAAGCTTACAACCAAGTCTTGATGTCACAAGCCTTCTCGAAGGGTCCAGCCGGTATGTTTCTTCAAGCATTCACCCTCAAAAGGGTCTCCTAAATCGATGATAACTCTCTCTCACTCACAATCTCTAGTACAAAGCTAAGGAAATCCACAACCAATTGCTAAACTATCAGCAATTCACATTGCAAACTATCAAACTTACACCAAAGCTAGCTAATTTGCTCTAATCCAAAAACTAAGAACTAGCTGATCATAGCAATGGGGAGTGCTTTTATAAGAGGAGGAGACTCCATAAAACGAGGAAGAGGGAGTTTATCCTCAAGGGAGGTTTCTCTAAAGGTGGAACCACCATCCCAGAGGAGGAAAGGAGAACCAACTTGACCCAACAACCAGTTCTAGAATCATCTAGAAGGGCAACTGTTTGAACTAATTCACCATACCTGGATCGTCGCAAGTCATACACTAGGGCTCAGCGACGACGTCGCAAGGAAGCAATGTATGCAGAGAAATCGTCGCAAGAAATATTTTGAGGACTTTCACTGAGCCCTAAATTTCGACCATCGCAGGAAACACGTGTCCCCTTGCGACGACATCGCAATGGTATAGTTCAACAGAGAGAATCGTCACAGGAAGAGTAGGGTTCACTTGCGACGATGCAGAAACATAAGTAAAAGGGATTAGAGAGCACTTGTTTAATCTTCTTGAATGAGTGGGAAGATATGGACATATTTATTTTATGTATGACACAACAGAGATGTTGCTCAGGGACTGATATGAGGTTGGTGACAAATTACTGTGTAACACTTATCTATATAAGATCATTCCCAAGATAGAAACAAAAAATAAGTCTTTGTAGTGCAGATCTAAGTCTAGATGTAGATTACATCTATGGGACAATCTATAAGGAAACCAAGGAAATGTAATAAAGCATGGCATTATAAGAAATATTACATATCTAAAAAAGTTGATAAAGGTAAGGGATTTGATGATATCCCTCTTGTGTAAATGAAAACCTCCATAGAAGAAGGAGTTGATTTCAAATCACGATGCATGGTTATTCAACCTGGGTGTTTCATTTCATTTGACTCCTCACAAGAAGTGGTTTTGTGAACATGAAAAGTACAATATGTGTACTATGTTTCATTCGTAGATGATTTCTCAAGTAACAGATGGTTCTATTTCCTCTCGAAGAGCTTTGAGGATTTCAATGAATTTAAAGAATTTAAGGCTCTTGTGGAAAATTAGGCAAGGAAGGAAATAAAGGTGTTGAGGGCAAACAATGGTGGAAAATTTTGTGGAGTTGAATTTGAGTAATTCCATAAGAAGTGTGGAATAACAAGGCAAAAGACTACTCCATAGCCACCTCAACATAATTAGTTCAAAAGGAGCAAGCTAGATGTTGATGGAAAAGGTGAGGAATATGCTTAGTGGTGCAAGCTTGGAGCATAATTTTTAGTTAGAGGGAGTAGACACTATATGTTACTTGATAAACCAATCACCTACATTAGCATCAATTGATAATAAGGTGTAGACTAGTAGTAACCCTTTCTTAAACATCTCAAAATTTTTGGCAGTGATGCTTATGTGTATGTTCTAGGACAATATAATTAAGTTTGGTAATAAAGTTGAAAAAAGTATCTTTATTAGTTATAAACGTGGTATAAGTTGTTAGAAAAGTTTAGAGCCTAGTGATAAAGAATATCACTTTCAGTTGGGTTGTAGTATCTAGAGAGGTTAAAAGTATTCACCAACGGGAACTCCAACCAAGTGAAGGATAATTGGAGATAATGGAGTTTGAGTTAGAGTGTGAAGGATCCAACTCAAAAGAAGAAGATGAATAATAAGAAGAAAAACCTCAAACTCCAATCTTAAATATATTGGTTCAAGCCCCAAGGGTTAGCTCAATTGGTTGAGTTCCCATCATTAAAGCACCTTGCCAATAGGAGGTCACGAGGTCAATTCTCCTCAATGCTCTTGGGGTTAGGCTTTGCTAATTAGCCGACGAGAAGTGATCCCTTTGAGTGGATCTACCTGGATAGTTTTCGTGAATGTAGCGGCCACCGACCTCTGATGTCCATGAACCACATAAAATAAATAAATAAATGAAGAGAGAGATAGATCAAGTCAAGAAAGAAGGTAAACAAAAACTTCTACCTCGCTTAATTATTGTTTTGGATTGTTTTATGCATTATTAATGTTGATCCTACCACTATTGGGGAGGCAGTGGATTGAGAAGGCAATAGACTATATAAAAATGTTGTGGTCAAAGAATTAGATGTCTTGGATAAAAGTGAGGTTTGGGATTTTGTCAAGTTTCCAATTAGAAGGGAACTTGTTGGTAGTAAGTGGGTGTTTAAGAAGAAGTTGAATGCAAAAGGTAAAGCAGATAAATACAAAGTTCTTCCAATAGCAAAGAGATTATCTCAAGTGGAGGGAATTTATTTGTGTGAGATTTTTCTCTTGCTACTAAATTAACTTCTATTAGATTTATTTTGTCTATCGCTGCTCATTTTGATATTGGAGTAGAGTCGATGAGTGTGAAGATAACATTCCAACATGGGGATCTCAATGAAGAAATACACATGAAATGGCCAAAATGTTTTACAATGAAGGGAAAGCAATTGATTTGTAAGCCAAAAAAGTCCTTGTGTGTATTAAAATAATCCTCAAGAATGTGGTGTCAAAAGTTTGACACACACACACACCCACATTGAAACTAATTAGTTTCTCAAGAAGAAAAGTTGATCGCTATGTACTCCAAACTGCCTAGTGATCATTTCATTTATGTTGTCTTGTATGTTGATGATATCTTGTTGATTGGAAACAATAAGGAAATCATTAAGGATGTCAAAAATCAATTTTCTTATTAGTTTGATATGTAAGGTTTCGGTGGTACAAATTTTATTGCAGGCATGAAAATTAAAATAGATCAAGCAAAAATGAAAGTTTCATTAAATTGGAGAAAATATGTTGAGACAATATTACAGAGGTTTAATATGTAAGAACATAAACCAATCAAGGTCCTTATTCCCATAGATGAAAAGTTATCTATAAACTAGTGTCCCAAGGCACAACAAGAGGTAGACAACATGTTTTTTGTTCCCTATGCAAGGGTTATTAGAAGTTTGATGTATGTTATGATCTATACAAGTTTAGACAATATCCATGTAGTAAAAATTTTGAGCATGTATACATCAAATTGAGAAAGGGGCATTTGATGATTGTAAAGAGGGTTTTTAGATACTTACATGGCATTTACTATATAATTTGTTATCAAGGAAGACCTTGATTGCATAGAGAGATAGATATACAACTTTTATTAATGCAAACTAGGATGAGTAAGATGCAGGTTGTAATTGCATTGTGAACTACAAACGTTAAGTACATGGCAACCACTAATAGAAGTAAGGATGTTTTAAGGTTGTAAATATTGTGGTCAGGTATTAGTTTTGCTCATAAAGTAGTAAGGATAGATTGTAACATCTCAAATGCAAATTTTTTGGTAAAGAACCCTCCTTATCGTTCTAAGACAAAGAATATTGATGTGTAGTACCATTTTGTTAAAGACATAATTGAAGACAACAAAATGTTGTTGGAGAAAGTTGATAAATTGAATAAGGTTACAAACTCACTGATGAATTGCATTGGTACCAAGAACTTTTCTTGGAATAGAGAATCAACCGCAATAACTAATGTTAGCAACTATTTATAGGAATGCCTTGTAATCGAACCCACTTTTGCAAAGTATTTAGCATGCAAGGCAACGTTGGATGTGTTTTGCATTATTTATAGGTAGAGCGAACCACATCTTGATGGAGATTTTGGGGGGCTAGTTAAGTTTTTTTACTAATTGTCATGTTCTTGTCCTTCTTGCATTAAAAAATTGTCGCTCGTTCTAATTTTTATTACCATTTCCTTATCAGATTTTATTATTATTATTAATCCTAGTTGTTACTAAGTTTCTACCTTTACCATATAAATAAAATAAAAATAAAAATTAATTTTAACCAATACTCATAAATAATTTATCCCATTAAATCATAATTATTAAAAACCCTTACTTATCCCTAGGGATTTAAACGATTAAATAATAATAATAAATAAATTAAATAAGTTATATTATTTCTAATATATTAACCCCCTTTACTTGTCCCTAGTGGTAATATGATTAAATAAATTATAAATTAATTTATTTATTAACCTAAGAAAAATATATTAATAAAATAAAATAGAATAAGTAATATATTACAATTAGTTAATTATTCTATTACTATAAGTTATTACCTTTGAATTATTAATATTTTAATATTACTATTTAATCTAGCCGTTTTAGATAGTCGTTGATGGTCAACCTAGTCAACCTAGCCGTTTGGATGATCAGCTCTCCCTATATAATTGGCAGCCATGATCTAACTCCTCAACTTGTCCTGACGATGAACCACACTAGTTGGTTCGAAACGCGTCGACAAAGGTTTTCTATATGTGATTTACGCTGAAGCTCTTCCTAATAAATGTTACGGATCATAGAAGCCTCAATTCAACATGTATTTTACTATCAATCCAAGTTGGTAATCTTAGAAGCAAACCACAATTTATGGATTTTTGGATAAGAACTAATATAGAAAGTAGTTATGAGAACAGAAGTGCATATTACAAATATAAAACATTATACATAACTAAGCAAAAATATTTAACTCTATTTCATAAAAGCATGCATTATTGGTCAATGAAATTAGACTATTTTAGGAAAACAAGGAAGAGGCTCTTTTCAAAGAGATTGGGTTGTCCTCCCTCAACAATTCTATAATGACATTGCTAATATCCAAATAAGCATAAAAGAATGTAATGAAAGCATAAGAACTTAATCTAAGAAAGCTTGAAAGAAGTGAATATTGTTCAATCTTAATCCTAGCTCATGGAGAAGAGGCTCTTTTCTAAGAGACCTAGTTGTCCTTCCACATTCAAGCTAATCACTAAAAGGAAGCAATCTTCACTTAACACGTGCCATAAAAATGAATTTTCATTAAAGATATTTACAACAAATGAATATAATAAACATGGATAATTAAACTAGCATATGCACAAATATGAACATCATACAACAAAGTGTACTTAGCTTGGTATGGGGGGCCTCCAACATTGTTGGTACACTGCTAAAATACTCAACTACAACAACTCATTCACTCCAACAAACACAAAGAAATCATGAAACGAAAGCTCTGTCTTCAATTATCTCAAAATAATAATATTCAAGTCTTTCTACATGTTCTAACTATGAATGCCCTTCTTTAAATAGGCAAAATAATAACCATATAAGCTAAAAAGTCTAAAACAACCATCAATAATGTTATCCCACTTCATTAGGTCGAAGCCATCCATCAGTTACAAGAAATCTGGAAGAATTCCAAAAAATCCTAAAACTGCCCCTTTTTAATAGGGATTTATGGGTGACAGGTCAAGTTTTACCAGCGTTGCCCGGGCTTGTATTTACTCAGTTTGACCGAACCAATAGATGTTCATCCATTTTTGGTTATTTTTTTTTCCTTTTTTTTGGCCCATTTTAATCTATTGTTGTTTGAGGGATTAAGATTGTAACATAATTTGAATTAATATATTAGGGTAATTGAGGATGTGGAATACCTAAATATTTTATTATCAACAATTGAGTTAATACCAAGAGATAGAGAGATGTGTGATTGTTAAATGGGCCAGTCTTCCTTGTCAAGGGTTTCCAAGGTAGATCTTGGGTATCCCATGGGTATTTCCCATCCTTTTTTTTAAGGTTAAGTTACTATTACTTATCTTGCATAGGTTATCAAAATATTTTGTTTAGTGGTGTCAAGTTTGAAATCTCCATTGCTCACCATTGAGTCACGACAATGTTAATTATTTTGTGATGGGAAAGGCTTCTATCCTTTCCTCTTTGATCTTGACACTAACTAAGATGAAATTTTTAAGGGTGACCCATGGCTCCTAGGCTCAAACGAACTTTACATAAACATCCAATCATCAAATTTTGACCTTTAAGAAGGGGGGTCAATTGTAATTATAATGTGGGTTCATTTATCGATTTTACCACTATTTTTGGTAACAATGAAACCTTGGCTGAAAGAGGAAATATGTTGGGAAGATAAGAAAAATTCATATAGTCAATTTCTACACAAAATTATGCATTGAGGTTGATCTGAAAAAAGGAATGTTATAATCTTTAGAAATTGAGCCAACGGATTGGATTCAAGCGTAGAAGAAAACCACTAACATATTCAATTTAAGTATAACTTCTACCACGATTAGTCATGTTTTGGAAAATATTGTCCATAGAAAATAAAAACCCTACTCTCCCTTGTAATACCCCAACTTCGACCCCAATAATGTATCAGGTCATATTATATATAAATTGTGCATGTGTAGTTGTAATTGCTTGAGTTGAGCCATGTGAGTTTAAATAAATGACTCCCTTTATAAGTTATGTAATTATCATAGTACAAGTTTTGAGGGCTGAGCTCAAGGTCAAGGGCAACTACTAAATGGATATACATGCAGATAATGTAAATATACCTCTATAAAAAATGATATAATGGTAAAAGATGGCCATGAAAAGCATAAGGGGGGTTACGATTCCACCACAAAATAAGAGGAAAAAGGGGTCTATGGAAAGTAACCCTTTATTTCCAAGTGGCAACCTAATAGCTCATATTATTTTCCATCACATGCATTAAATGCACCCATTCACTTCCTTTGACCAATAGAGTCAATCATTTAATGCATGTAGAGGTTGGTACAAAAGTTTTTCATGTCATGGACCAAGTATAATGATTTTGGCAAGTAACAATACTTCATTCCCATGTTAGAAGGAATGTCATTAATCGTTTCCCTGAACTCTCTCATTGTCATGTTCATTCTTTGTGCTTATCATACTCTATTCTCCTTCAACTAAGAATGAACCAATTTGGGAAATTTAACAAAACCAATATTATGAAATAAAAAATTGTAGACTTTAAATGGGGAATAAATGGTCGTAGGTGAACCAAAAGGTTGGACAAGCTAGGAAGCCTTCACTTTTTGTATATTTTTTGCTCACTAGATCCTTGAGAGCCAAGTGTTATGTTTGCAAGTTATTCCTAAGAGGCATACAACATATTGGACTCTTTCTATCCATACAAAAGAGCACTTGGAAGGGAAGAATATGTCTAAAGGACCATTGAGTAGAGAAAGGGAAGACCCCCCCTTGTGTTGTGTATGGTAGTGGAAGAAAGGGCCATGGTTGTTTAGTCACTAGATGAGATGCATGGAGTTCTCTATATGAGTACAATGACTAATCCATGAGAGAAAATGGGTTTGGTTTAGTAAGCTAGGAGCCCGTACCTTGGTTCATTTACATTAGTGGCTACAAGCTAGCTCAAGGTATGCGTCTACCTTGGATGCCTATGCCCAAGTCGAAAATTGTTTGTACGAAGCCATCTTCCTAGACTCTCTTTATTAAATGACAAGCGTTTTTCCTCTCTTTATGATTCTACAATTTAATGCCTTTTTATTATTATGGAAATATATGTAATTTTTGTACTAAATGCGAATATGTTTAAATTTGGGCATGTATAGTTGGTTGCCATAAATTCTTGTTGTTCCCTGCTTCTATATCCATCTACATTTATTTTGCATTGTGCATGCACTTAATTCATTTTGGGCATTTGTGGAAGACCATCTTCAAGTTAATGGTGAAATAGTTTCTTAAGGGACAAATATTTAATGCCCTATTTAGTGGTTCCTCGTCCTTTGGTTGGGAGTATTGGTTAGAGATGCCATAATGTGGCACCAAAACTCAACTATAATGTTGGGCCAATTTGTGGGTAGGAAACGATTTATATTTGTATGAAGTTGTTTGAGAGTGTTGTGGAATTTACAAAACCACATATAAGGTTGGTAATGATCAACATGTTTAATTTCAAACCTATGTGAACAAATATACCCATTATTCTTAAATTTCATGGATGTCATGACACAAGAAAAGAGAGGTTAAGATGGCTAGTAATGCTTTGGTCAAAGAAGGAAATCGATGGATGTGTTAAATGAGATCACTGATGGAGAAGATTCATCTATGTTTAACCTTCATTTAACTTAAAAAAAGAGAGTGTTAACACAAATAATTGAGATTATAGCCACAAAGAATAGATTAACAACTCAATATCTCTTGTGATGATTTGTAATGTATTTTATCGAGGATCCAACTTTAACAAGAATGATCGAGGTTTCACTCATTGATATAGATCAATGGCCCATAATCACTCACACATTTGGAGTGTCTTGAGTAGAGAGAACTTACTTAGTCAAAAACGACTAAGATTTCACTCATTGATATTGATCAATGCTCCATAATCACTCTTGCATTTATAGGTGTATTGGTTGGAGAGAACTTATTTTTATATGAACAATTAAGGTTTCACTTTCTAATTTATATTGATAACTTTAATATTATTGGGAGGGGTCTCTCATCATATCATAAAAGAAGGTGGTTTGAGGGGCTAAGAAAAGAGGGTTCCTTCATCATACCACTAAAGGATGATGTGCCACATAGAAGCATCAAGGGCACAATAAGGCCCAAGGGTTGCATAAAAGCATATAGGAAAATGGGAAGATGCTATCAATATAGGCATGAATAGAAAGTATTAGGTTATTTATGGTCTTCAACCTATGTAACATTGATTGAACCAAGTTTAGGGACAAGACCATCCAATTGTATTTGGTCCACGGGAAAGTTGAAGGTACAAACAAGAGGCTTCATGTAACTAGTGAAAAGACAATATACACAACCATGGCCCATAAAATAAAAGGAAATTGTCTCCAATCCATGGGAATTTGAGTTTACATAAAAAGAAAATATAGAAGACTAGTGGTATTCAGTGCAAAATTATGTGGAACTAATAAGGGATTTAGAAAAAACAATGTTGCAATGTGGTTGTTGATGTCTTGATCCCTGCAACATTCCTAAAGATTTCAAAAATCTCGTGAAAGATTTCCTTCACTAAACATTGGTAAATGGGGAAGTCCTTACATTTTATTATAATTGATCATGATGGGTGAGTTCAGGAAGATGTACTATAATTATTCTGATGATGATTTTGAAATTATTGTATAATATAATTGTTACTATGCATAATTATTACAATTCAATCTATTAATAATTGTAGCAAAATTGCAAAAGTCATAACAAGTTATGAACTTCTAAATCTTATAACTTCTTATTATGAGGTTAAAATCGAGAAAAATTATAGTGAATGTGTTGATGGTGCTAGAAATCCGCTAACAAAGGGGGCCTCCCCAGTATGAAGTCCCAACTAGACGTCACGCCGTTTGGAGTAGGAGCCCCATACAAATAATAGGACCGACCACCTTTATTCATAGGAATTATCCTTGGCTACAATTACCAACATAAGAGATTATGAAAACAATCTTCAAAAAAAGCAAGTAAGTTGACACTGTGAGACATACAATTGTAGTGTATATAAAGTGCTTTCACGGTAAGGAAAAGAGAGAGTGAGCCTCTAGAAGAAAAGTAATAGTACTATCCCAAAAGAGACAAACAAGAGCATGAAAATAAACATTGATTAACCTGCAAAGTAGTTCACGAGATAATAACGATGATAAAAGCAAGTAGCAATACACATTCAACGAGATGTATACCAAAGCCAATGAAATAGTTCATTTTCATTAGTATGTGTCAACATAAACATACATTGAAAACAATGAAATAATAGCCTTACAATCATTCATGACATATGAATGAAAGTGTGACGGCTCTAAGAGCTTCATATATTAACTGAAACTTCCAAGATACACAATTACAATGATGCAACACTAGCCCCAATAGTGGAACATTAAGTCACCACTTGCTCCTCCAAAGAAAGATCTTCTCTCTTATGCCAAGCTAGATAAGTCAAAGTGAAAATTCCAAAGTCCTTTCTCTTGAGCTTTGTGAGTGTATTTATAACAAAAGAGGTAACTCGTGACCTCCCATGTGACTCTTGACCTACCTCATGACTCTTGACCTCCCTCATGACTCTTGACCTCCCTCATGACTCTTGACCTCCTACTATGACTTTTCGAATTCCTATGTGACCTTTGAGCTTCTACACGACTTTAGAAATTTCTAGTGACTTTTCACATTCCATGTGGGACCCTCATGCTTCCACGCATTTTAAATTGTCTCATTTTTTAAATTACATAACTACATTCCAAAAATGACGTGGCAAAATACATGGGCACATATGACTTTTGTGGTGACACTTTGAGAAGCCATGACTTGGCGACGGTGGCATACGACTTCATAGTGCATAAAGGCTGAGCTCTTTTCTTGGTTGTTGTGTCTTTGACTTCATCATGATAGATCTATGCTTGTACTCCATCTTCACCCTCCAAAGGATCTAGATAAGTGTTGGAACCATCAATGTCAGCATGAGTTACCATCTCTTTATCTTGGTCCAAGACTCCTTCATGTCCTTCATGATGGTTCTTCCTTTTGCTTCTTCTTCAAAAGTGCCTTCTTTTACCTTATCCTTTATAAAATCCCTTGAGAATCACCCTACCATGTTGAGATGATAACACCTGCAAATGAATTTGACTCATGACCATCTAACATCAGTCCGAAAACCACCTATTCTACCTTTGTTTTCTCAGGGAAGATTTTAACTGTGATGGGACAATGGGAAAGGATTTTAAGAGAGAGAGAATAGGAACTGCGCATTTGAGCTCAATAATGACCAAGGGATGACCATATTGTCCACTGGAACTAAGCAATGCACAATAAGGAGAGGCTCCTTAAAGTTTAAGTGCAGTGGACAAGTCCAGGAGACAAGGGTGATGAGCTTTCTGACTAAAGATGTGCAATGCTCAAGGAAGAGGAGGCAAATATTATGCAGTGAAACTTCACAGGTACTGAGGGATGACCCAAAAGTCCACTAAAATTACACAATGCACAGTAGGAGGCAATATAGGACAAGGTATTGCTTAGTGAGGGGTTTCAGTGAGCAAGAGAGACATGACTAGCCACTATAACTGTGCAATGCATAGTGATTGAGGAAAAAACTCCAAGGATTGTGCAGTTGAGGGTTGTAATGACTTATAGGTGGAACTGCTTCCTAATAGAATGGTGAAATGTGTAATAAGAGGCTCACTTGGTGAAGGGATTGTGTAATTGCCTAACATAAGAAACACAAATTTAGGTCTTTTCCTTGAGGATGCTCACTTCATCATGAAGAGGGGAGAGCCTTTGTACTGCACAATATGTCATTGCAAGGGTCTCCAAATGACTTATTTCCAACTAGAACTACACCATGCTCAATGGAGGTAAGTAGGATTCAATCTTGGGCACAATGATCAAGGGTAAGTGGGAAGAGACTAAGGGACTATAGTTCAAGATTGTGCAATGTGTTTATGGAAGGGGTTTCCCTTAAGATAGTATAATGCACAATTGTAAGAGGTAAGGGATGCATCCTTGCTGGCTAAGGATGCACAATGCACTCATCTAGTAGCTTGGAGTTTAGGTATGCAAAGTGTAAAGACAAGGGAAAACTGAAAAATGGCTAAGTGTTATATTAATGGAACAAGAGAGAACACATGATTATAAACAAGTTCCAAAACAGATTCACACACATGTATAATATCAAAGAAAATCCAAGAGAATGCACAGTATTGAAGATCCACATGCATACCTTAAAACGATAACAAAGTGACACTAATTTCTAAGTGTGATAGTTGAAACGTAGTTTTTTTACACTTAGAATACAAGTTACAACACAAGTGTTGACTACAACCAGAAAGTACGCTAAGTTGTGGGAGAGTGTCTAGGGCATATTCTTATGATATATAAGATCAACTAATGTAGAAGAGGGTGTTAGAGTTGTCTAGTGGTGCGCCAAAGTGCGACACATGCAGGAGTGAAAATAATCAAAAGTGACACTTGCAACAGTAAGAATAGGTGAAAACGACACTTGCAGAATCTAAAGAAAGAGAAAGTGACACACGTAAAAGCAAACGAAAACAAAAGAGACACTTTCAAAAGTGAAAGAAAGAAAAAATGACAGTCACGAAAGTGAAAGCAACACTTATGAAAGCAAAATCGCATAAAAACAAACTCACCCAGATGATAGTACAATTGCAACTAAGAGTGAGAGAATCCTCCTTATCCTCCAAAATGCATAAAGTTGGAAAGCGAAAGATAAACTTGAGTGAGATCCATGGTAAAATATTTATGTAAGGAGAGTAAACATGCAGCTAAGGATAAGGGTTCATGAGTGCATGTCGGGAGACCAAGAGTCAAGAGTGAGATGGCTACTGCTAAGAATTGTAACATCACTTACTTGAGGAACTGTCTTTATGAATTGCACAGTCATTACCACCAAATATTGTGAAATCACTATCATAAGGAGTTGTGCAGTTACTTCCACTAGGCATTGTGTAGTCACCGTCTCTTAAGACTATGCAAGCATGTCTTCAAGGATAAACATGAACTCCTAAGCTTGCTACAATGAGGTGGGCTTATGAATGCATCAAAAGATAAACATGTGTAAGCAAGTGACTTTGACAGTTAGAACCTCATAAGAAAACTTAAGGACTTAGAAAAACATCATTTGATCACGAAGTGAACGTAAATAAGTTGAGATGACAGATCATAAGATCACAACGAGGCTCCAAAATTCAAGTGTAGCTAAAATTTTGGAGGGTGTTGTTGCAATGAAAACATAATGGAAATATTTTTCATAGGGGAAGAGAACCAAGGATTAAATTCCCACAAAGAGTATTATGATTTATCAAATTAATTGAGATAACAAAGACTTAATCTTGGTTGGACCAAGAAATTGTCATCATGGAGGATGCATGAAACCCTTATGATATTGTAGCAGATGCCATGGGTGAAAAAGTTGGAAATGGAGAAACTAAGTCTAATGGTTGTGGGACCATATATTGCAAAGACTATGAGTAGCTTGAGGTGGAAATTTATAGTTGCATAACAATAATGAAATACTTTAGAGTTTGACATACATACAAAGGAAAATGCATCATAGACATAATTTAAATAATGCTGGTGATACTAGGAGTAGCTCAAGAAGTCATTCTCGAAGGAGGTCTCATAGTGCAATAAGAAATTCTCAATATAGTAGTTGCAACCCATCTTTATTAGGATATTATATTAGATAATTATATACATTTAAAGACACGTTAAAGATGCTTTGGATTTTAGGGGGGTTATAGTCTAAGTTTGGATTTATAAATCATAAAGTCATATTTTTATGTAAAAGGGGACTTGATAGATATATAACTAATAGAGTGAACCCTAATTATGTTGACTTTGTCAACAAGACACCTGATAAGAAGGAAATAGGAAGAGAGTGAAGGTTGAGAAGGAGAGGTCCCAAAATTGGCCTCATTGCATGTAATGGTTTTTCTCAATGGAATTCTTCTTCTCCAACTCTCTCTCTCTCTTCATATTTTTTTAATTTATTCACTTCTTACATTTTTATCATTGTTCTTGTGATTAGTTTTATGGCAAATTTGTATATTTTCTCTCCTCCTCTCTCGACATTCAAGCCTTTTGGATCTTAGCCCCCAAGATCCAAATCGATGGTATGAGAGTAGGTTACAACTCCATAGCAATGAGGGTTTTTAGCATATTTCAGTTTCAAATTTTTGCAACAATATCCAACCTCCTTTTGACACTTTTGGAGTCCAATTGCTTGGACGATACATTCTATGTATCATAGTTGGTTCTTAAACATTACATGGTTTTCTACTCTCAGATCATCATTCATCATTGTATGAGTGTTATTTCATGGGTTCACATCATCCACTGGTATACAACATGGAGGTTCCACGACTTCTACAATAGGCCATGCTATTCTACAAGCCCTTGTCATATTTTGCGGCCTTCTACACTTGGTATTCTCACATTCATTGTTATTGTAGATGTATACAACAATACAATAGCTTAAAAAATTTGTATGCACCATTCACCATTGTATGAGTGTTCTTTCATGGGTTCACATCATCCACTCGTATACAACATGGAGGTTCCACGACCTCTACAATAGGCCATGCTATTCTACAAGCCCTTGTCATATTTTGTGGCCTTCTACACTTGGTATTCTCACATTCATTGTTATTGTAGATGTATACAACAATACAATAGCTTAAAAAATTTGTATGCAACACATAAAATCTTAGATGACCTCATTTCATCCATTTATCATCTTGTCCATGGTGGTATGGCAACCAAAGAAGCACAATAATGGATGGAACGTAGGGAAAAAAATCTTCTTTGAACTTCATGCAAGTGCCACGACCTATACAAAGCACTTAAGAGGGTGCAAAATAACTCATTTTAAATTATTCTCCATTAGCTCAAATGGATTTTTTTACGTAATTTTATTTGGCTTCCTAGTTTGAAAGATATCATTGATTGAAGTCACACATGTCTGTAAAGCAATCACGGTTGCGTGTACCTTGAGTTTTAGGAGTAATCTTCTCACTCCACATATCATTACGGAGCAATTATCTTATTTCAATGTAAAGGTATATTCAATACCTTAAATGGGCCTTTGATGGAAAAAAGTTATCAACAAAGTTGCAACAATAGGTCCACTGATAAAAAAACAAAAACAAAAAAGCAAAACAAAACGAAAAACAAAAAACCTTCTCTTCATTCGCTCATGGCATATTGTAATCATGATGGTACATTAAACATAATGGGGTTTCTCTTTTTTAGCATGGGTGAATTATGGGGACCATCATTTTCTAAGGGGGAAGGATTGATCTAAATCTTTGGGGGATTATAGTCTAAGTTCAAATGTATAAATCATAAAGTCATATTTTTATATAAAAGGGAACTTGATAGATATGTAATCGACGCAGTAAACTCTAATTAAAGTTGACTTTGTCAATGAGACACCTCATAAGAAGGAAATAGGAAGAGAGTGAAGGTTAAGAAGGAGAGGTCCCAAAATTGGCCTCATTACATGCAATGGTTCTTCTTAATGGGATTCTTC
Source organism: Pinus taeda (assembly GCA_000404065.3). Taxonomy (NCBI): domain Eukaryota; kingdom Viridiplantae; phylum Streptophyta; class Pinopsida; order Pinales; family Pinaceae; genus Pinus; species Pinus taeda. The sequence goes on from APFE031363574.1 coordinate 184,260, forward strand.
TTCTCCAACTCTCTATGGTCTAAGTTCAAATGTATAAATCATAAAGTCGTATTTTTATATAAAAGGGAACTTGATAGATATGTAATTGATGGAGTAAACCCTAATTAAATTTGACTTTGTCAATGAGACACCTCATAAGAAGGAAATAGGAAGAGAGTGAAGGTCAAGAAGGAGAGGTCCCAAAATTGGCCTCATTCCATGCAATGGTTCTTCTTAATGGGATTCTTCTTCTTCTCTCTTCGAATTTTTTTGACGTACTCATTTCTTGCATTTTTATCAATGCTCTTGTGATTAGTTTTATGGTAGATCTATAAGTTTTCACTCCTCCTCTCTCAACATTCAAGCCTCCTGGATCTTAACCCCTAATATCATAATAAAAATCCCCAAAATATCTTCCCATAAATCATATAAAAAAGAGGCCTCTCGTAGATAACTTTCAAGAAGAATTAAAAAAAGAAAAGCCATGAACATCCTTGCAATAATAATTCCAAGAAGCAAAGGCACCAACATACTTGCAAGAAGAATTTCAAAAAGCAAAGCCACCAACATTTGGCATTGAAGATGAATTTAATCCTAGATAAGAAACTTGCTGAGTATGTGTTATATTATTTGCATGACTAACCATGTTTAGATCCCAGTTCCTGGGGGGGGGGGGGGGGGGTTTCCCCCTCGTTACAGTTTATGGATCTACTCCCTAGTGGAGATTTCGAGGGAAGTTCCCTAGGAGCAAAAGTTTTTGAAATTTTTCCTTGTAGAATATTGTACTTTCATAGGCAGTTTGGACCATTCATCATCAGGTCACATATTTGATAGTAGAATTTATGTTAGGGTTTTTTTCCCTGGAAAGAAACCCTTTTTAAGAGGGAATTATATAGTGGATATGTAATCAATGAGAGATATATAAAATTCAATATGATTTTCTCAGTTTTAGGTTTCCAAGGTAAAATTTATGTGAAAATTGAGTTTGAGTGTTATTGAATCTTTTGTGTTTTATATTGAGAGTTTATTTGCTGGAATTATCTGTGCATGGTTAAGACCTACATTTGGAATTAGAGAAGTTTTGGCTTAAAGGGGACTCTTTGTTGCTAAAGGGTTTGACTTCGGCCTGTGGTAGACCTTGTTACAGTGGGAGATCTATGAAAGTGATTATTGTGGTGAAAAGGAAATCACAAGTGGTTCAAAGATATATATTGAGAAATCAAATGGGAAAATTTTTGAGCTATAAAAGCTCAAAATGGAAGATTTGGTGGTGGACAAAGAGCAGAGGATCATTGTGGATATGGGTACTACACCAACACCGATGTCAAAAAAAGACTTGACGAAGTTGGATCAAAATAAAAATAGGACAATATGACTATGTCTCTCAAATTCAGTATTATTGAATGTTTCAAGGGAAGCTACAACAAAGGCTTAGTGGGAGAAGTTAGGGGCTTTGTATCAATCCAAATCATTGGTGAATAAATTGTTCTCGCGAAAGAAGTTGTATAATCTGAGGATGAAGGATAAAGACTCAATGATAGAGCATCTGAATGCCCTCAATACCGTGGTAAGTTAACTATTATTTGTTGGTATTAAGATTTTAGATGAAGATAAGTACATCAATTTGTTATTTTCTCTACCATACTTGTGGGATACTTTGGTTGTTAACATTGTTAGTAATGCAACTACTTTAAATTTTGATGAAATAGTCTCATCCTTGTTACAATAGGAGATGCGATGGAAAACATGGAAATCCAAAATGAAGATGTCTTGTTTGTAAGAGGATCTTGTAACGCTCCCTCCCACCCCCTTGGACTCTCTAAGATTATGGGAGGTGTTATTTTAACTAACCCGACCTCCATGGTCTCAATATGAAGACAGGGCTATAAAATTCCCTCCTTATATAAATCTCACACAATTGAATTTGGACAACACCATCGCGTTCATCTTGTTAAGGGCTTTCCGACGATATAAATTTTACTTCAATTCAACTCCCGGATTGAAAGTTATGCCATTTTAAAGATTGACCAATTAACTCTAGCCATATCAGCAAGACACTGCAATGTGGCACCCATGTGAGACTCGGATTGCCTGTCCATGTCATCCATGACACCTATGTGGCATCCACATGACCATAATCATATATCTGTGGTGCTCACCACCTCATCCACCCTCATGGGCCCCGCTAAGTCCGACCCCTTCATTCAACGCAACAAAATCTTGTGTTTTCTTTTATAAAGGATATCCAAGTGTGAACTAGATTTTCACTTTGGGAAACTTCCTAGACCCCCAGACCAACACAAGTCCACAAATACATTTGGATTTGGCCCACATCTATGGATTCACTAATTTACACCAAGCCCTCAGCCCCTGGATGTCTCGAATCCTAGATAATTCCTCTACACACTAAGTAATTCAGCCTCACGCTCATTATCTCACCACACCGAGCCCACCCTTGATACCCTACACAAACTATGAAATTTGGGTCCAATTCAATCCAGCTCACAAACACCTTTCCAATATGCGTAACCTCCTGGATCTCCCAAATCCTACATTTACTTGACCAACAACATCACATTTGGCTCCTTCGAAATAGGACCTGCATTGAATGACTCTGTTTACTCACTTCTTCTGCTTGATATCCACATCATTTTGAATCTGGTACATTATCAAGGATGTGTAATTGTAAGTGTCTTAAACGTCTAGACTCCTGGATACATCCACCTTGCCTAAAATGTATCTAGTGCAGATAAAAAACTCTGCTAAGGACTAATATGGCCCCAGAAAAAGAACTCTACTAAGGACTGATCCGCCCTCAGACACAAGTTTGATTTATGCAATACTAAAAAAATTTAAGGAATTTCAAGGGACTTTGTCAAAGCTTTCCTTGGAGCCTAGTGTTACTCAGAACACTAATTTCTACAAGAATGAAACCCTCATTCCAACACCAAAATTCCAGACATTAATCATAGTAATAGTACAACAATGAAGCTATCAACATGCCTACTAACATATGCAAAAACAAGGCATGCCACAACTAACACTACTATGTAATTTGAAACACATCAATGACATAATATACTACACAATGGATCCCATACAGTACTATCATATTTGTTATCACTCAATTTTTCAAGGTTAAAGAAAGAAATCTCTAAGGTAACCAAAAACCAACTTTTAGGCTTAGGCTCTAGCCAACTTAAGTCCAGAGAGGGCTCTCTCTATATGATTTAGCTTTGTTTGATGGGATATTAGGCTAGTTATGAAAGTTCAAGGGGGTTTTGATTTGTGTTGAAGATTGGGTGGTGGAATTCTTGGAGCAGATGGATAGAGCTAGGTCTTCAAGCCATTGGGTTATGGAGTCAACAAATGGATAGCATAACTGTTAGGTAAACTTGACTCATGATAGAGATAAAGTTGCCTAGGTTAAACAGTGATGGTTTTGGGGTACATGGTATTGTGCACCCATAATATTCTACCCGTGGTATTATATGTAATGGAGCTTATAAAAGGCTGGAAGGACTTCATTGTAATGCAAGACCTGGAGGTGAGTAGTGAAGGCTCACTTGGTCGGATTGGCCAGGGTTTTGGCCAATGCTAATGAGATCTTATTAGGTTGGGTTTTTCCCCAGATTTGGGGTTTTCTCGGATAAACATTTGTGTTTATGTGTTTATGGTTGTTGCTGGTTATTTTTATATTTATTCCTCTCAGTAATTATTTACGTTATGCAGTAAATTTCTTAACAATTGGTATCAGAGCCAGATATTGGCTTCAAAGGGATTCAATGCAGTGTTTTTATAGATTTGGGTCTGGAAAATAATGGTGGAACAATCGTACGGGGAAGAACCTCAAGGAGAATGTGCGTAAGATAGTGCCGTAACTGCCAGGGATCGCAGTGCATTTGCGATATTTATCAGTTTGGAACATGTTGACGAATTGTTCATGCGGCTTCCAAAATTGTTCGTTTTCTGCTACGTGAGGCCACCGGTGTTGGAATCTATGATGTTATCGTCGGGCTCACAGTTGGAGCAGTTTGATAGAAGTTTTTGAGCAAATCAAATTGAGAGAGGATGGATCAGAATCGTAGCAGCAATTAAAAATAATAATAATAATAATAATAATGAAGTCAAAATCATTGCATATAAATGAGCATACTACTGTAAGACCTAGTAATGCATGTGCACCCCTCGGTAATCACCAGAAATTTTGGGTTAGACTTAGGTGATAGGGGGGATTTCAGGTTAACAATACCTCGGGTAAAAACTCTAAGGGGGGTAAGAGCTAGAGTGAGCGGGATTGTCTCACTTAGCAGGTTTGGCTGGAGTTAGTCAAGGAACCCCAAGACAAGTTTAAAGGGGGAATTGTTAGGTAAACTTGACTCAAGATAGAGTTAAAGTTGCCCAGGTTAAACAGTGATGGTTTTTGGGTACATGGTATTGTGCACCCATAATATTCTGCCCGTGGTATTATATGTAATGGAGCTTATAAAAGGCTGGAATGACTTCATTGTAATGCAATACCTGGAGGTGAGTAGTGAAGGCTCACTTGGTCGAATTGGCTAGGGTTTTGGCCAATGCTAATGAGATCTTATTAGGTTGGGTTTTTCCCGGATAAACATTTGTGTTTATGTGTTTATGGTTGTTGCTGGTTATTTTTATATTTATTCCTCTTAGTAATTATTTATGTTATGCAGTAAATTTCTTAACAATAACTGGACCAGATCATTAAAGGGAATGTTCATAGGGCAGGCTAGCAAAGCAAAATGCAAATCTTTAGGCCTAATGGGTGAAGTGATTCTAACCAGCGTGAAAGGACACTTAAGAATCCTTGGACCGGGATCAGAATAAAGAATAGAGGGTGATCATGAACAAAGGGATGTTAAGAATCCTTTGCTATAGATCAAAGGAGAAACTACAGAAGCTAAGGAGCAGTTATGAATTCTCTAGCTAAGATAGTTTAGGAGAAAACATTCAGAATGTAAAATAGTCAAGACAGAGTGAATTTAAGCAATTTTTGAAATATTGTTCCTTGTTATACATTTAGATTTTAGAAATTTACACAAAAGATTATGGAAAAAACACAAGGAAAATAATATTGAACATAGGAGAATAATTATTTGTATTTCACTTTACACAAGAATCCTATAAAATATCTGATCTTTATTCCTTGATCCAACAAACCAATCTAGTCATTGATAGAGTAGAACTCTGATTTGAGAGAAAAAGTCTATAGAAATGTCTTCAAATCCACCCACAAAATACTTCAAATGAAGAAGTATTTATACAAATTCTAAACTGAAATATATTTAAAAAATATCAAGATTAGTTTTACAAATATCTCAAATTGTTTTACATTAATAGAACTTAAATAAAGGACATTCAAAACTAATGAATCTATTTGGCACTATTTTTATGGATTTATGGTGATAAAAAAAGAGAAATTTGAATTTGATAGCAACTCTTAATTGATGATCAGGCATCTCAGTCACTAACTGCATCCTTTCTTTGTGCATTCTTCCCCACCAATTTTGCAAAATTAGGGTCCATTGATACCTTTGTATATCTCAATTCGAGATAGATATGTAAAATGTGAAGGAGGTTATTGTAGATAAGTATGATTTTGAGATAAACCTCTCTCAGTTCCCAAAATTCGGCTCCACCTATTCACAATATTCTCTGCAAAGAGATGTCAAAAACAGGATTTTACACAGTCCGAAAAATAGGCTTTGAAGACATGCACTTATCTCACTTTTGGTAATACTTGTGTAAAAAGTGAGATAGGTTTTTGTAGATTAGACTTTTAGGAACACAAACCTCCTCCAATTTCTCAAAATTCATCTTGGATTGGCTGAACTAGTTTATGAAAACCTATGACTTAAACAGGAAATTTTTGAAGAATGTACCATTTCTGCTCTGATTTCATCTTTTAACCTTAAATTTATTTTAATTGTTTTCCACTTTTTCTTTGGATAAACTTCATTTTTGCTGGTGAAAATGTTTTCATCTTTGTTTAACCCTTACTTCCTCCATGTTTACTTTTATTGTTTACTTTTACCGCTCTGTTTTTTCATCTATCTTCACTTTGTCATGAAGTTGTATGCTTTGTAATTGTCTTCGTTGTTGTTTGTCTTCATGCTAGCTAATTTACTTGACTTGGTCTTCAATCTGATACTCTTTAACCTTGATATACTTTGACTATTCTTTACTGTGTCCTTTTACCTTTACTGTATATTTTAGGTTTTTACTGTCTATTTCAAGAGTAAATCATTTAATTCCATGTTTCCTCTCCTTATCTTTTAACTGTATGTTTATTTTCCATCTCTGTTTGAATAGATTTGATAACAATCTCTGAGTAAACAGGTCTTATGACTAGTATTAAGGTTGTTCCAAGGCTTGGGTTTTCTAATCGCCTGTAAAATAAAACAAACTATTAGGAAAATGTTGGGTTGACAGGGAGGGTCATTAATGGCTTTATCAAGCTTTATAGGTCTTTGGAGTGAGTCCAAAGTACTTTCGGGAGGTAAACCATGCTTGAATTGGTTAGCAAAGGCTTCAGGTGGCGCAGAATGGTTACACAGGGTTTTATTGCACAAATAGGAGAAAACGAGAAAAACTAGGGTTTTCGTGTTTAAATGGGTAAAGGTTTGATTTTTTTGAATTTTGGCGCAAAGTGAATAGTAGAATGTTTTGTCATTTAGCAGGTGGGCAGTAAATGGTTTCTATCGCACCGTTTATAGGCGCTCGGTGGTATTGGGGAGAGGTCGCTCGATGCCACTCATTGGCAGACACGTAGCATCGGGGAATGGTGGCAAAACCACTTTTTTGAGGTGGGTATAGTTTGGCGGATGGGTTAGCTCGATATGGATAAGAGCTGTCAAATGTGGGGGGAAGCGATCGCACAGTGAACGGGTGGGGAAACTACACGGAGGGTAGTGGGGGGCCCAGAGGGCGATTAAGTGCAACGGTATCAGGTTAATGATGGATTAAGGCGGGATTATGTCGTCATGGTGATTAACAAAGGATTTAATCGAGGTTAACAATTGAGGGCGAGATTTTAATATTTTTGAGGGATAAGGGATAGCGATATAATTTATATTTAAAACTAATGGGTGGGGTTATTTTATATATAGGAACTATATATATATGAGATGGTGGGTTTTCGGGAATTGATATATAAAAGTTAGAAGTTAATACGAAAACGGTAGAAATGAATTACGCTAAGCATAATGTATTTTTTGTGATTTGTTTGTTTTTCACATATATGCATTATAACTTAGGCTAAAGTGTTTTTGTGGGTTTTTTGGGAAAAAGGGTTTTTACATGGGGATGATTACTTTCCCTAGGTAAATAGTGTTTTAACCTTAGGAAAAGGGGTTTTATTAGGGAAATGAGGGGGAATGAAGGGAGATGAATTTTTGATGAGGGGGAATCTAGTACTTGTTTTCCTTAAGTCATTAAGTCGAGGGTCCGGTCCCTCCAAAAGTCAGAGAAATGCTTTGAGCCTCTTTGACTTAAAGGTTTTTGAGCACTTTGAATTTATTTATGGGAAATTAGTAAAGTAAAGGGGTGAAATGGATTGGGGAAGTTAATTAAATGACTTTGTAAACCTTATGCATGCTTAATTTCCCATTCACATTTGAAATATATGTTGAAAGATGATAAGTGTGCTTTTGTCTAATAAATCAACATACTTCTGCAACCTTTCTTCTACTTACCCATCTACTCAACTTACCATTTTTTCTTCATTTTATTTGAGTGCATTTAGGCTAGCAAACCCTTATACATTTTCTTTTAAAGCAGGAAACTATCTAATTCTAACCTTATATCATCCAAGGGCTTAGATTAAACTGATGAGCTCCTTTTATTTACTCTACTTATCTAATGATCTGCCAAGATTAAACAGTTTGGTCAGATTTTATTCTCTAACTATCAACATGAAGTTTAAAGCATGGCATAATCAAGATTAAATAGTTTGATTACCATGGATTGTGGCATGAAGAACAAGTTGCACACAATCATTATTATGCATAAAAGTAAATAGTAGTGCATTTTGACTTGCTACACTTTCATGGTCTTTTTCTTTTTCTTGGGGTTCATATTTTCACTTTTTTTGACCTTTTCTTATTCTTTTTGTCTTTTGATTTTTTTTTTAGGACATACCCTCTTTTCATTTTTTTTTATTTTTCAATATGGGAAACATTTGCAGAAAGCAAAGGTATGTACATATTACAAGGCTTAACCTTAGCCATCCAAAATTATGACTCCTATTGGTATAGGAACCTAACAGTGGCTCCACTCAGGGATGGAATTTCCTTGTGAAATGTCAAGAACACCGTCGACTAGTAGCCTGATCCATTGGGCCAATCCCACACATGTATATGCTATGTTATATAATCTTTGTGACTAAAACTTTTGAATTCAAAATACACCCTTTTCTGCAAACTGAAATCTAATCTAACATAAAGTTGCTGTTGAAAATTGAATTTATTCAAACTAAAATCCTACCTACTTACTCTAATCAGTTGTCCAACTACTGGTTAGGTAAAATGAAACAACCAATGCAACCATTCAAGCATCATATACATTGGTGAATTTTGCTGCTTGTGCTTGTTTGTGATTAAAACTGAGATTCTAAAGCCAATTATAACCTTGTCAACAAATGAGAAGATAAGGAAATACTTGCTTTCCTTTGTAGGCTCTAAAAACTATACAAAAGGAACTTCTAAATAATATACACTATTGTTCAACTGATTTAAGCAACTGCACACTTGTTCTGGATGGCTTCCATGACATGAAACTAAAATATCACTTTTATCTTTAACACCCTGCAAACTTTCAGATGAGCTTTGTGATGATACTTCTACCGATTGTAATGTCTGTCCGGTGAAACCTTTATCATATTGATTTTGACTCTCATAGTCTGTTAATGGAGAAAAATTCTGATTGCACTCATCATCCAACCTATCAGCTACTGGACTATAAACAACTTGGAAGGATCGCTGCAACTTATTGCATATAGGTTTGCATGGAACTTCATAGGTTTCTACAAGCTGCTCATCCTTTTCTTTAGAGATGTTATACCACATTTACTTTAAAAATTGAAATGATTCAAAACAAAGAGGCAAAGAAGCTTCACTTATTTCCAAATTTTCTGCACTTTCTTCTTCACTTTCATAGCTGATATGGATAAAATGATCACTGTTTTCAAGCTGTTGAAACTGAATTTCCTTATTCCCCAAACTAGCTTATGATTGCTCTGTAAAGTTATTTTGGATTTGAAGTACATAATTATCATCATATTTATCATATTTCGGCAAATCGTCAAAAGAAGTAATGTCATCAAACATACACATTAGATTAGGAGATTTCTCCTCCACATATTGCTTTATGAATCGATCTTCTGATCTATGGTAGTTGGAATTAGTAGGAATTTGTTCACGATTCTCAATCTCTTCTTGTGGTGGAATAAATGTGTCATGGTGATTTTGAGCAAAAAATTCATCTTTCATGGTGATCTTTTGCATCCTTTCCTCAGTTTTCTTCACCAAAATGTCAAGTTTTTCCTCTGGAGTGTTGTTTTCCTCTACTTCTGCTTTCAACATTTCTCTTCTAATTTGCAAATTAACTTCTACATCTACTGCCATGTTTTGCATCTGTTCCAGTGTTGAGGGTTTCTTTCTCTTAGCTAAAATTCTATCTTTGGATCAAATGCTCTTGGGTAATGCAAAAGAGCTAAATAAGGGGGAGGTCTTATATTTGATGGCATTGAATAATAGGCTTGATTAAATGTGTCTTAAAATTGTTGTATTGTTTCATCTGGCTGTCTCCTTAACTAATTATATTCTTCTATGATCACAAGAAGATTGACTTGATTATCCATCTATCAAGGAAAATTTTGACAAACTTTTGGAAATTTGAGATGCTTGCATTAGGTAAATTTTTGAACCAACTCTTTACTCTACTTTGCAAAGAAAGAGCAAAAAGCCTGATAATAACATCATCTTCATCAATTTCCAATAAGTCTAGATAATTCTCAAAACCTTGAATGTTTTTGAGCAATCATACCATTCTCTCCATCAAACCTAGGGAGATGCTTGTAATAATTGTTAGGGAAAACATGGAGTGTAGGAGGTAAAATGAGTGGTTTATATCTATCAAGAACTTTATGAGGTACTAGAATATGTACAGGGATTGTATGACTAGACTTGATTGTTTGATACTCCTCAATTGGAAAATGATCTTCATAAGAGTTAGAAGAATGCTGCTCAAATGTGTAAGGAGACTTTATTTCTACAATTTTCAAAGGGAAATAATAAAAAATTAATCTGAAATCTTCTCTAAAATACAATATACATTGAAAAACTTTATTGATGAGAAAGAACATAATGTCTTGGATAACAATCCAAGTTAAAAGCTTGATCTTTTCATATTGTTCTTTCAGTTTCATTCCTCCAGTGGAGTCTTGATTGTGAAATTGATTTGGATTCGCCAGGTGGTTGATTTTAACCTTTGTGTGTCTGATCACTGTCCACTGTCATAGATCAGGTCTGAACATGTAAAAGATTTATGAAGAAAATGTTAGTTCTCCCCAGTATGGTCGTCGCTATGTTATCACTCAGTATTTTCTCAAGGTTAAAGAAAGAAATCACCGAGGTAACCACAAACCAACTTTTAGGCTTAGGCTCTAGCCAACCTAAGCCCAGAGAGAGCTCTCTCTATATGATTTAGCTTTGTTTGATGGGATGTTATGCTAGTTATGAAAGTTCAGGGGGGTTTTGATTTGTGTTGAAGATTGGGTGGTGGAATTCTTGGAGCAGATGGATAGAACTAGGTCTTCAAGCCATTGGGCTATGGAGGCAACAAATGGATAGCATAACTGGACCAGATCATTAGAGGGAATGTTCACAGGGCAGGCCAGCAAAGCAAAATGCAAATGTTTAGGCCTAATGGGTGAAGTGATTCTAACCAGGGTGAAAGGGCACTTATGAATCCTTGGACCGCGATCAGAATGAAGAACAAAGGGTGATCATGAACAAAGGGCAATTAAGAATCCTTTACCATAGATCAAAGGAGAAACTACGGAAGCTAAGGAGCAGTTCTGAATTCCCTAGCTAAGATAGTTTAGGAGAAAACATTCAGAATGTAAAACAGTCAAGACATAGTGCATTTAATCAATTTCTGAAATATCATTCCTTGTTATACATTTAGATTTTAGAAATTTACACAAAAGATTATGGAAAAAACATAAGGAAAATAATATTGAACATAGGAGAATACTTATTTGTATTTCGCTTTACACAAGGATCCTGTAAAATATCTGATCTTTATTCCTTAATCCAGCAAGCCAATCCAGTCATTGATACAATGGAACTCTGATTTGAGAGAAAAAGTCTATAGAAATGTCTTCGAATCCACCCACAAAATACTTCAAATGAAGAAGTGTTTATACAAATTCTAAACTAAAATATCTTGAAAAAATATCAAGATTGGTTTTACAAATATATCAAATTGTTTTACATTAATAGAACTTAAATAAAGGACATTCAAAACTAATGAATAGATTTGGCACTATTTTTATGGATTTATGGTGATAAAAAAAGAGAACTCGAATTTGATAGCAACTCTTAATTGATGATGAGGCATCCCAGTCACTAATTGCATCCTTTCTTTATGCATTTTGCCCCAATAATTATGTAAAATTAGGGTCCATTAATATCTTTGTATATCTCAATCCGAGATAGATATGTAAAAAGTGAAGGAGTTTATTGTATATAAGTATGCTTTTGAGATAAACCTCTATGAGTTTCCCAAAATTCAGCTCCAACTGTTCACAATATTCTCTGCAAAGAGATGTCAAGAACAGGACTTTACACAGTCCAAAAAATAGGCTTTGAAGACATGCACTTATCTCACTTTTGGTAATATCTATGTAAAAAGTGAGATTTTTTTTTTTTTTTTTTTTTTTTTTTTTTTTTTTTTTAGCCTTTTAGGAACATAAACCTCCTCCAATTTCTCAAAATTCATCTTGGTTTGGCCAAACTAGTTTTTGAAAAACTATGACTTAAACAGGAAATTTCTGAAGAATGTATTATTTCTGTTCTGATTTCATTTTTCAACCTTAAATTTCTTTCAATTGTTTTTCACTTTTACTTTGGATAAAATTCGTTGTTGCTGGTGAAAGTGTTTTCATCATTGTTTAACCCTTATTACTGTGACGAATAAAATATATAAATAATATAAATATAATGTAAAAGATAATAATCATAAATAATAGTTAGTTAAGCTAGTAATTAAGGTTGAAGAGGCATGTCTAATAAGACATGACTCTTCATGAAGAGACACTTGCTTGGTATATAAGCAAGCCTCTCGTTCTTATTTGTAAATCATCATACTCATTTTACTATTCACATATTTAATATATTATTTATATCTTTAATGGATATCTTTATATTCCTAGTTTTATGGGATAATTAATTTATAGAAGGAACTTTGTTCGCTTCAATTGCCTCCATGTTTACTTTTATTGTTTACTTTTACCGCTCTATTTTTTCATCTATCTTCACTTTGTCATGAATCTATATGCTTTGTAACTATCTTCCTTGTTGTTTGTCTTCATGCTAGCTGCTTTACTTGACTTGGTTTTCAATCTGACACTCTTTACTGTGTCCTTTTACCTTCACTGTATATTTTATGTTTTTGCTGTCTATTTCAAGAGTAAATCATTTAATTCCATGTTTCCTCTGCTTGTCTTTTAACTGTATGTTTATTTTCCATCTCTGTTTGAATAGATTTGATAAAAATCTCGGAGTAAACAGGTCATATGACTAGTGTTAAGACTGTTTATCCAAAGCTGCGGTCTTCTGATCACCTATAAAATAAAACAAGCTGTTAGGAAAACGTTGGGTTGACAGAGAGGGTCATTAATGGGTTTATCGAGCTTTATAGGTCTATGGAGTGAGTTCAAAGTACTTTTGGGAGCTAAACCATGCTTGAATTGGTTAGTAGAGGATTCAGGTGGCGCAAAAGGGTTACACAAGGTTTTACTGCACAAACATGCGAAAATGAGCAAAACTAGGGTTTTCGTGTTTAAACGGGTAAAGGTTTGATTTTTTTGAATTTTGGCGCAAAGTGAATAGTAGATTGTTTTTTCATTTAGCGAGTGGGTGGTAAATGGTTTCTATCACATGGCTTACGAGTGCTCGGTCGTATTGGGGAGAGACCGCCCGATGCCACTCATCGGCGGACACATAGCGTCAGGGGCTGGTGGCAAAACCACTTTTTTCTGGTGGGTATAGTTCGGCGAATGGGTTGGCTCGATATGGATAAGAGCCATCAGATGTGGGGGGAAGCGATCACATGTCGATTAGGCAGGGAAACTGCATGGAGGGTAGTGGGGGGACCGGCGGGGGATTAAGTGCAACGGTATCAGGTTAATGAGGGATTAAGGCGGGATTATGCTGTCAGAGTGATTAGTGAAGGATTTAATCGGGGTTAATGATTGAGGGCAATGATTTTAATATTTTTGAGGGATAAGGGGTAGTGATATAGTTTATATTTAAAACTTATGGGTGGGGTTCTTTAATATATAGGAGATATATATATACAAGATGGTGGGTTTTCGGGAATTAATATATAAAAGTTAGAAGTTAATATGAAAACGGCGAAAATGAATTGCACTAAGCATAATGTATTTTCTGTGATTTGTTTGCTTTTTGCATATATGCATTATAACTTAGGCTAAAGTGTTTTTGTGGGTTTTTTGGGAAAAAAGGGGTTTTACATGGGGGTGATTACTTTCCCTAGGCAAATAGTGTTTTAACCTTAGGAAAAGGGGTTTTATTAGGGAAATGAGGGGGAATGAAGGGAGATTAATTTTTGATGAGGGGGAATCTAGTACTTGTTGTCCTTAAGTCACTAAGCCGAGGGTCTGGTCCCTCCAAAAGTCAGAGAAATGCTCTGAGCCTCTTTGACTTAAAAGTTTTTGAGCACTTTGAATTTATTTATGGGAAATTAGTAAAGTAAAGGGGTGAAATGAATGGGGGAAGATAATTAAATGACTTTGTAAACCTTACCGTGCTTAATTGCCCATTCACATTTGAAATATATGTTGAAAGATAATAAGTGTGTTTTTGTCTAATCAATCAACATACTTCTGCAACCTTTCTTCTACTTACCCATCTACTCAACCTACCATTTTTTCTTCATTTTATTTGGGTGCATTTAGGCTAGCAAACCCTTATCCATTTTCTTTTAAAGCAGGACATTATCTAATTCTAACCTTATATCATCAAAGGGCTCAGATTAAACTGATGAGCTCCTTTTATTTAATCTACCTACCTAATGATCTGCCAAGATTAAAGAGTTTGGTGAGATTTTATTTTCTAACTATCCGCATGAAATTTAAATTATGGCATAATCAAGATTAAATAGTTTGATTACCATGGATTGTGGCATGAATAACAAGCTGCACACAATCATTATTATGCATAAAGTAAATAGTAGTGGCATTTTGACTTGCTCACTTTCATGGTCTTTTTCTTTTTCTTGGGGTTCATATTTTTCATTTTTTTGGACCTTTTCTTATTCTTTTTGTCCTTTGAATTTTCTTTTAAGACAATACCCTCTTTTCATTTTTTGATTTTTCAATATGGAAGACATTTGCAGAAAGCACAAGTATGGACATATTACAAGGCTTAGCCTTAGACATTCAAAATTATGACTCCTATTGGTATAGGAACCTAATAGTGGCTCCACTTAGGGATGGCATTTCCTTGTGAAACGTCAAGAACACCGTCGACTAGTAGCCTGATCCATTGGGCCAATCCCACACATGTATATACTCTGTTGTATAATCCTTGTGACTAAAACTTTTGAATTGAAAATACACCCTTTTCTGCAAACCGAAATATGATCTAACATAATTTTGCTGCTTGTGCTTGTTTGTGATTAAAACTAAGATTCTAAAGCCAATTATAACCTTGTCAACAAATGAGAAGATAAGGAAATTCTTGCTTTCCTTTGTAGGCTCCAAAAATTGTACAAAAGGATCTTCCAAAATATATACACTATTGTTCAACTGATTTAAGCAACTGCACACTTGTTCAGGATGGCTTCCATGCCATGAAACTGAAATATCACTTTTATCTTTAACACCCTACAGACTTTCAGATGAGCTTTGTGATGATACTTCTACTGATTGTAATGTGTGTCCGGTGAAACCTTTATCATCTTGATTTTGACTCTCATAGTATATTAATGGAGAAAAATTTTCATTTCGCTCATTATCCAACCTATCAACTACTGGTCTATAAACAACTTGGAAGGATTGCTGCAACTTATTGCATATAGGTTTGCATGGAACTTCATAGGTTTCTACAAGTTGCTCATCCTTTTCTTTAGAGATGTTATACCACATTTCCTTTAAAAATTGAAATGATTCAAAACAAAGAGGCAAAGAAGTTTCACTTATTTCCAATTTTTCTACACTTTCATAACTGATATGGATAAAATGATCACTGTTTTCAAGCTGCTGAAACTGAATTTCCTTATTCCCCAAACTAGCTTTTGATTGCTTTGTAAAGTTAGTTTGGATTTGAAGAACATAATTATCATCATA
Organism: Pinus taeda; assembly: GCA_000404065.3. Taxonomy (NCBI): domain Eukaryota; kingdom Viridiplantae; phylum Streptophyta; class Pinopsida; order Pinales; family Pinaceae; genus Pinus; species Pinus taeda. The sequence goes on from APFE031363574.1 coordinate 199,855, forward strand.
CTAATCATATTTGGGCAAATCATTAAAAGAAGTAATGTCATAAAAAATACACATTAGATCAAGAGTTTTCTCCTCCACATATTGCTTTATGAATCTATCTTCCAATCTATGGTAGTTGGAATTAGTAGGAATTTGTTTACGATTCTCAATCTCTTCTTGTTGTGGAATAAATGTGTCATGGTGATTTTGAGCAAAAAATTCATCTTTCATGGTGATCTTCTACGTCCTTTCCTCAGTTTTGTTCATCAAAATGGCAAGTTTTTCCTCTGGAGTGTTGTTTTCCTCTACTTCTACTTTCAACTTTTCTCTTCTAATTTGGAGATTAACTTCTACATCTACTGTCATGTTTTGCATCTGTTCCAGTGTTGAGGGGTTTCTTTCTCTTAGCTGAAATTATATCTCTGGATCAAATGCTCTTGGGTAATGCAAAAGAGCTAAATTAGGGGGAGGTCTTATATTTGATGGCATTGAATAATAAGCTTGATTAAATCTATCTGAAAATTGTTGTATTGTTTCATCCGGCTGTCTTCTTAACTGATTATATTCTTCTATGATCATAAGAAGATTGACTTTGATTATCCATCTATCAAGGAAAATTTTGACAAGCTGATGGACATTTGAGATGCTTGCATTAGATAAATTTTTGAACCAACTCTTTACTCTACTTTGCAAAGAAAAAGCAAAAAGCCTGATAATAACATCATCTTCATCAATTTCAAATAAGTCTAGATAATTCTCAAAACCTTCAATATGTTTTTGAGTAGTGATAACATTCTATCCATCAAACCTAGGGAGATGCTTGTAATAATTCTTAGGGAAAGCATGGAGTGTAGGAGGTAAAATGAGTGGTTTATATGTATTAGGAACTTTATGAGGTACTAGAATATGTACAGGGATTGTATGATTAGTTTTGATTGTTTGATGCTCCTCAATTGGAAAATTATCTTCATAAGAGTTAGAAGAATGCTACTCAAATGTGTAAGGAGACTTTATATCTGCAATTTTCAAGGGGAAATAACAAAAAATTAATATAAATTCTTCTCTAAAATACAATATACATTGAAAAACTTTATTGATGAGAAAGAACATAATATCATGGATAACATTCCAAGTTAAAAGCCTGGTCTTTTCATATTGTTATTTCAGGTTGATTTCTCCAGTGGAGTCTTGATTGTGAAATTGATTTGGAGTCGCCAAGTGGATGATTTTAACCTTTGTGTGTATGATCACTATCCACCATCATAGATCAGATCTGAACCTGTAAAAGATTTATGAAGAAAATATTAGTTCTCCCCAGTATGGTCGCCACTATGTTATTACTCAGTATTTTCTCAAGGTTAAAGAAAGAAATCTCCAAGGTAACTACAAACCAACTTTTAGGCTTAGGCTCTAGCCAACCTAAGTCCAGAGAGAGCTCTCTCTATATGATTTAGCTTTGTTTGATGGGATATTAGGATAGTTATGAAAATTTAGGGGGGTTTTGATTTGTGTTGAAGATTGGGTGGTGGAATTCGTGGAGCAGATGGATAGAGTTGTTGGAAATAATACTGAGAGGGGGGGTGAATTAGTATTATCAAGTCAAATAATCCTTTTCAAAAAACCAAATTGTATACGCTACTTTAGTTAATTCAACCCGCGTATATACGCAACTATTCAGAAGTAAAACCGCGTATACAGAGCAAACTATTAATTTACTTAAACTTTCAGATGATGATTGTTAATCTGAGATGCATCATCAAATAACCAGTAACCAGAGACAGTAAAACAGAGCAGAAAGACAATCACACACAAGAACACCAGATATAAGGTGGAAATCCAATGTGGGTGAAAACCACCTGCTGCAATTCGTCTCTATCTTTCTTTAATTAGAAACTTATGTTTACAATGTAC
>APFE031363574.1:248554-265343 GCA_000404065.3 Pinus taeda
AGGGACAAAACCATACTGAGGCGGATGGTTTATCATTACAGGGCACGGAACATGAGTTCAAAGGCTCGGATAAGGAGCTTGAAGGCAAAATTGAGCAGAGCGACAAAGAGGCAAAAGAGGCAAAAAGAGCAAGATTGGCTTCGAATCTTGGCTGAAGCCTCTGTGGCCCAACATAGTACCTCATAGAGAACGTCCGTCCCAAATTTCAAGAAATTTGGGGCAATTTTGGTCACATGGCAAATTTTTGGTCACAACACAGGCTTTTTCTCCAGTGGCGCGGCTCTTAGGATTGGGAGCTCCAAATTGCAAACGGTTTGCATTTTTGGATTCAACATGCAAAATCACGACTACTGGTGCATGGACAAGAAATTTGGGCATTATTTGAGTCTCCAGGAGGTCAAAAACACTCAAAAATGACCTCTCTGCCCCTATTTTGACACACAGGAAGTAGTCTTGGGAGAATGAAGATTTGGAGGGGCAAATGAGCACCAAATTCAGAAATTCCACTTGAGTTGGAAAGTAGACAGGCAAGGATTTCTAACAAGCACACTTGGGTACAATTTGGACATCGGAAAATACCTCAAAATCTCATCCAAAGTGGCGCGATGCGTATAGAGTTGGGCGCGACGCATATAGAGAAAAAGGCCAAAATCACTTCTGCTTCGCGACTTTCTCCAAGTGGGCCCGCTCATCTACGCTTCATTTTTTTTGACACCTAAGGCAAAATTTAAAGTATTTTCACTAGAGGATGGCTTCTATGCAAGTGCGAAAGGAAAGCGAGCAGTCACCCAAGCCATTTGTCATTTTTGTAACGCTGCACCTGTAACTAATGCTTGGATTTCCACTTCCACTTTGTAATGATTCGAAAAACTCCCCAACTCTTGGTCGTTCTATTTCCTCATGGAATAGTCTATTTATTGTATGCAAACCATTTGAAAATGGTTGGTTTAGCAGGTAATTTCTGGGAGACTGTGGGAGAGAAGCTCAGTTCTTCATTGTATATTTTGACAGAGGATTAATGAAAGGCAACGGCTCTGTTTCATGAGATTCATGTGGTTGTGAGTGTAGAAAATGTGTTCTCTTTATGTTTCATATGTATTTCATTATGTTTTACAGTTCATTCATATTCATTTCAGTGAAATTTTCTGAGTAAGATAAGGTAGAATTCATGTTTATTGCTCTGCATGTGGGAAAGTTTCACGTTCTGTGTTCTTCTTCTGTTGAAAAGGATTCATGTGTTTATGCCCTTTTCACCCTCCTAAACAATCTTTCCGTTCCGCATTACTTCAAACTTAATTGCTAGACTTTCCGCCTGTCTTGCCTCACGAAGTAATCTGTGCCTTTGTGTTAAATTCTCTGCTCATTGTTGTTTGTTGGTCCCATACATTCCAAAAACTAAGTCATTTATCAAAAATTGCTTCTTGTATCCATATCTATTTACTAGCCTAAAATCAATATTTCACTGCAAGTCATCTCAGACCATATCGTTTTGATTATTCACTGAGCATGACACGGAGAGAGCCCTCTCCTATTCTGGTAGGGATAGCTACCAGACTGAGCGTGATTTGTGGTTACCCTAAATTTTGCCTTCCTTTAGCCTAAGGCAGATTTAGGTGCTAACATAGTGGCGACCATACTGGGGAGAAAATGGTTTTCTTGAAGATTGTTTTGCCCCTGTACATCTATCAAGCTCAGATCTGATGGTTGATGGTGAACAACGATCAGACATAAGAAGACGGCTGAAATCATTCACCTGGCGACTCCATTCACTGAAGAAACCAGCAATCGGTGCTTCATGGTGACTCCACTGGAGGACTAACTCTTTATCTGCGAAAATGGAAGGATCGTACACAAAGTTCGGATATCCAAAGTGGAATGGTATTCAGGTTCTACTATGCTTTCTTGTAAATTACTTCTTCGTTGTTCTTGAAGCTGCCCTAAAAGTTTTTTCAGAACTTGTTGTATGATAAAGGTGATCAAAATCTTCACTCGATCTATTCAAAAAGTGTAAATAGTGAGTTTCCCTTTGATCCTGGCCTCCTTACTCTTCCTACATCTTATGATGATTCTCTGCAAAGTGATGAGCCTAAAGAAAACAAAACTGATCCCATAGCTCTTGTATATATTCCTACAACTGTTATAATCCCAAATAGGTATAAACCTCTTGTTTTACCTTCTGTTCTTCATGCTTTCCCCAAAAACTATGATCTATACTTGCCAAGATTTGACGATGAATCTAAGAGTGTCAATGTTGAGCAACATGTGTAGAATGTTGAGACTTTTCTAAACCTTTTCGAAATTCATGAAGAAGATGTCAGTATAAGGCTTTTTTCTCTTTCTTTGCAAGGCAAAGTCAAGAGTTGGTTCAAAGCCCTGCCTGATGCGAGCATCGCAGATTTACAACAGTTCATCAAAGTTTTTCTTGACAGGTGGAGGATCGGACAGAACCTTTTCCTTATCGTAGAAGAGTATAATTAGCTGAAAAGACTGTCAGGGGAGACAGTACAACAGTTTTAAGCCAGATTTAATCAAGTTTATTATTCAATGCTGGTTGATACTAGCCTAAAATCTATATTTCACTGCAAGTCATCTCAGACCATATTGTTTTGATTATTAACTGAGCATGACACGGAGAGAGCATTCTCCTGTTCTGATAGGGCTACCTACCAGACTGAGCGTGGTTTGTGGTTACCCTGAATTTTGCCTTCCTTCAGCCTAAGGCAGATTTAGCTAACAACGTCATCCATGTAGAGGCTGCAGGAGTGACGCAAAGGGTCCCATAGGCTGCACAGTGCGTCAAAGGGCTGATGCAAAGAGGTTTGAGGCTGACGCAGAGGCCAAAAGGGCCAGCCCAGAGCTTCAAAGTCGATGGAGAGGGTTTCATGTGACAGGTTTTCTAAATCCCCGTTTCCAAATAGAGAGGTATTGCTTCCGTGTATTTTTTTCTCTATTGGGTGAGCCGGTTAGGCACCCAGGTTTACTCAAGTAAATATTGCATAATAATAAACCCTCATAATAGTTGCACTAGCTTTCCCACACTGAGTTTTTTCGAGGACATTTATCTAAAAATAATGGTGTCACTTGTGTGTTTGTTTTCTTTCAGCTGATGATCTCTAGATGTTGAGACTATATTGTGTTTATTTCGTTATTTATATGTTTTAAATAACTTGTTGATAATTTACAAGTACAATAAATAAACCAGCAAAATACAAATTAACTTTCTAATGGATAGACTTATAAAATTCAACATGGTTTCAGGCTGTGGCTGTAGATCATAGGAAAGCTGAAGGAATCAACTAAGCAGAGCATTTACAGCAGAATCAACTATCCTGAGTGACAGGAAGTTGATCCTTGCAGAAGCAACAGAGGAAGGGTTGACGCAGAGGGACTACGGCATCAGTCCGGGCTAGAGAGAGGCTAACGTAGAGGCTGAGGAGCACAGAGAGAGGCTCACACAGAGCCACAAAGAGACCAGGAGGGTTGACCCAGTGGTTGAGGGAGTTGTTTTTTCCAGTGTTGGGATTGCGCAGAGCGTAGAGGCCCATTCCTTCTATTTCTGGGGCATAAGAAGCTGTTGGTAGTTTGCGGGAGCAAAGGTGGTGGGGTACTGTGATCATAACAGTACCTAATAGGGAAAAACCAAGGTAGAGGGAGTTTTTGTTGAGGCAAATTTATAGCCAAGGAATCCGAATCAGTGTTGCAGGTGCACAGACAATCGTAGAGGGGCCACTTGATGATTTCCAGAAGGATTTCTAGGAAGGAAATCGAGACTCATAGGGAGTCCAGCAGAAAACTTCCAGGTGGGAAGTAGAAAGACTTAATAGGAGTCGTAAGGAGAACTTTTGGAGTGAAGTAAAGAGACTCAGAGGAGTTGACAGAAGACAAGAGAGATGGTTGTGAATGGGCTGAGAGATCAAGACAAGCTGGATGGGGTGTCCAACTTTGTGGTCTAGAAGGCCAGGATCTTGTCCATTCTAGATAGACATCGCATCAAGGGCTTCGCCTTGAGAGTAATGGTTATCCTAGTTGACCTGGTATCTAATGAGAAGTACAAGGAGGTAATGGCCAAGGAAAAATGCATTAGCCTTGATGGGGTAAAGGATCATGTGGTCCAAGATATTTCCAAGAAGGAAATGGCAAAGGAGATGTGGGACACCTTGAAGACATTGTACAAACATACTTCCATGCAGAGGAAGATGTTACTTGAGAATCAGCTAAGGTCATACCTGATGCAGAAGGGGAAGCAGATAAATCACTTCCTTAGTCAGTTGAAGGAGATCCGAGACCAACTGACTTCCACAGGAGCTACATTAGATGAAGAATTGATGGTGAGGATCGCACTTAATGCAGTATCTAAGGAGTGGGAGACATTCTTCCAAAGCATACTAGACAAGGAAAATCTTCCAGATTGGGAAGAATTGTGGGTAGCTCTTTGTCAATAAGAGATTAGAAGGCTAACCAAGACGGGAAGTAGCAGCAAAGGAGTCTGGATCAAGAAGGAAGAGGAAGAGGTTGCAACTCTGGAATCTGCAGGAAAGCAGGAGAAGAGGAAGAAGAAGGACCTCTTCAAGGTCAAGTGCTTCCACTGTGGGGAAATGGGTCATTATGTGAACCAGTGTTTGAGGAAGAACAACAAAGGAGAAGTGTCTTACTCTAAGGGAAAGCCAGTGAAGGCGGAGAAAGAAGTCGAGGAGGATGACAATTGTGCCATGAGTGCTCATGTACCTCTAGAAAAAAGGTGGGAAGGCATCGAGCTGTATTCAGGAAGACTACAGGCGATGAGGGTTAGGATCCATGAGGTACCCAACCTCTTGGATTATACCTTGCTACGGAGCCCTGAATAGGAATAACAAGACTAGCGGATGTCGGTAAGAGAGTGCTACAGTGCAGGAATCCCCGGACAGTGCAAGGCTAGCAGGTTGCAATAGTGCGAGAGGAACATGAGTGTTGCAACGGTGTAGGATGGCACAAAGAGGTTTGCAATAGTGCGAGATGTAGGGAGTTGTTGCAACAATGCAGAGGTGAATAGAGGGAGCACTTGTTAGTGACAGAGAGAGCTTCAACATCGGGAGTGTTTATAGTATGACAGGGATGTCAGAAGTTGGGTGGTTTAGTTACTTACTTTTTAGTAGCTGAGCTGCAATGCAGAAGCACAATGCAACATGATGAGAGGGGATGCAGTGTTGGGAGGATGGACTAGTAGCAGCACAGATGCAGAGGGAGATGTCGTACAAATGCAATAGTGGGAGTGGAAGGGCCATGGGTAGTAGTATAGGATGCAACAATGCAGAGGATGTTGGGCGGGGAGGCCTAGCATCAACACAAGTACTAGCGCCAGAAAATCAATGTGATGCTCACTGAGGGGTATTACTAGAGCACAATCCTCGCTAAGAGGGAGTGTTTCTTTGTGTTAGCATCAAATGTGATCTAGCCATGAAAATTGGCGGAGAGACTAATGCACATGAGATATCCAAGACCCATTAATGGTTTGGACAAAGTGTACCCGGTTTGGGAGATATTAAAATAATTAATATTTTTAATGGAGTTCTTAAGTCTAAACTCAGTAAAAATAAAATGTTAATGGGTATTAATATAAAACTGGGTTAGAAGATTCCAAAAGTCATGGAACAAGCCAAATCTAATCTTAGTTGTTGATTAGATATTTAATATCTATCATTGAAGGACCAACGAGAAAAGTATAATAGGAGGTTTGAGGGTCAGTTGGAGACAATTAATAACAACAGAGCAGAGATAATTAATAACATGTGATTGAGACAAATTACTCATACTGACAATAGTGCACAAATATGAAATAAATGACACATTCCTATCATCATAAAATGAAACTAGTATTTATATTAGTAGTATTAGAAATACCAATTTATTGAATCCATTTCTCTGGCTCTGGTCTCTGTTGGCTTAGTGGGTCCAGACCCAAGCTTAGAGTTAGTTTTGCCAAACAAAATCCTACACTATTGGCCCTTTCGGCATCAACCCGTGGTGCGCAGACTGAAGTCTCACCTGAAGCAGTATGGGGGGATGTTGGAACCAAGTTTCCACACCCAGAGATTAGTGTAATGTCGTTTTATGCCCTAAACCTACCTTCGTGCAGATCCAGAAGCTCTTAGGGCTTATCGATATAACTTCCCTTAATCAGATTCTATACCTCTGTGAATTTTCGCGATTGTATTTCACAAACCCTAAACATGTGAATCAACCACTTACGCACCTTTGTGATTACCCTTAATCCCGTATTCACCCAGATCGGTTTAAGTGTTCGATAACTGTAACATGCAACAAGATATTCTTCATGTAAATAGTTACTATTGCTTGCATTCATATGACCATATAGATCATGTAAAATCGCGCATCAATACAGTATTAATTCATAAACCCATCATTCATCATAACATAATAACAAATTCATTCATAACAAAAGTAAATAGACAAACACAAGAACTTCTAGAATAATCTCTTTATTAATACTTCAGTTCTTCTTACAGACTCAAGGCTTCCCTGCGCACTCAGCTGTAGGGGTCAGCGCACTCAACTATGGACTTACTTTAGGCCTCTGTGCACACAACTGCAGAGCCTTTCCTCTACTCTAAGACTTCTTTGCCTTTTTTCCTATTGACCCATTACATTCATCTTCATCATCTTCTACTTCTCTCTTAGACTCTCTAAGACTCTCTTACTTATACAATCCCATGGTCCGCGAATCATGGGTATATCTATAAAAGCCGACACAACTTACATAGAAGAAGGGTAAAATCATTTATGACACTTCACTATCTACGCGCTCTGCGACCACAACTTGCGGAGGATTTACATTCTTTGCAACAAAACTTGGGATTTTGCCCCAAAATTGACCTTAGGGGACCTTTTCCCAACATGCCCCCAACAAAAATATCGTGACTCGCCCTAAAGACAATCTGCAGGCACAGAGAGCTTACTGCAGAGATCCCCCAACTCTACTTGTGCCACTGCTACCACAATCACGCTTTGTGTGGCTGCTTGTTTGATCTTCTCCACTAGTTGCTCTGTTGCTGGTCCCGCACTATCTTCCTTGATCTTCTGTTGCGTTCTCTGTAGGATTTCTAACTTCTACTCAATGGTGGCAGAGATAACGTAGGCCTCATCCAGCCAAGGCCCCAATTTGGCCTTGAGGACCGCCTCTTTCCTCTGCGTTGCTTCCACCTTTTCAAGCAGATGTTTCGCCTCATGCAGCTTGGCCAATCATTGTGCTATAGCGACTTTTTGCGTTGCTCTCGCTTCATCATACCACTATTTCAATTCACAGGCTTCTATGTTTAACCTCCACAGGTTAGGATCTTCATGCAGTGCCGTGACTAGCTCCATGGACTGCTTAAAGAGCGCAGTGCAATTCACCACCGCGGCATCCACGGCTGCAACTCCATCCTTCACAACAGATTCGCGCTGTTCTCTGACCTCTGGCAGAGTTGAAGGCTGTGACTTCAACTCTAGCTATGTAATTTTTAGGTTTAGCTGAAACTGAACCTTGGCAACTTCCGTCTTCGTGTTGCACAAGCCTACAACCAACTTCCTGATCTTTGCCTCCAATAGCGCTTCCTTCAGGATATGCAGTTCAGGGATTGTTCTGCATGCCTCGGCCGCCACTGCTGCAGTGTGTTTGTTTTATGCCTGAAATTTCTTCAATGCTTCTAGTGTTGTTGATTTCTCCATGAACATATGCTCATTGTTGACTTTGTACACGCTACTCAAACTGTTGCAATAGTTCTATTGTTGTATCCTGCACCTTGCCTCCAATTTCATCCCAAGTCACCATCCATCAAATTAATCAGATCTAGCAACGACTTGGTGGCTTTCATCTTTTTTTTTTTGGTCCTTCCTTTTCTTGCTCCCTATACTGCTTCACTTGGAAGGAAGTTCTCTCTTGCTGATCTCCGCTACCCTACTCTGACCACTCTTCTTCCTCCATTTAGAGCGAAGGAGATTTCTGACTTTTTCGGAGCCGCGCTCTTCCTGCTCTGCTTGTTCCTTTACGACGTGCTCCGCTTCTACGCGAGCCTTCTCCTCGACCTCTTTCTTCCTCTTGTTAGCCAAGTGTTGAACATTTTGTTTGGCCAGTTCCTTTTTCTTTTTCTCCACAGACTTCTTAGTCTCGGCGGCCACATCAGATGCGGAATGCCACTCTGTTGGAGAGTGCTTGATGACCTCTGGATTAGCGTCATCTGTAGGTAGGTAGGTTAAGTCAAAAAATTTCTGCTCGAGGTCCTTCCGCGTCTGGATGTAGACATGGTGGAACTCTACTTTGAAATCTGCGTACCCTGAAAGTTTCTCGAACACAGTTGGTGACAACCGCGGATTTTGGTTGATGGCCATGCGAATGCTCGCCTCCATCAACACGCAAAGGACTTTGCTCTCTATGATGCACACAACATATCTTTTGTGGCCCAGAGAGATGAAAACTTTGTTGCTTCCGGTAAATCCTTCTCCACTAGAGGAAATTTTCCGTCCTCCGGTAAATCCCACGTGACGAGCACAATTGAGAGCAACAACCACAAATAGTGAAATGTATTACTATCATCCTGTGCCTCTTTGCAGTTCGCGAGGAACTCGCTACACAGGTAGCGCGCCCAGTTGAACTGTACGCCCTTCGTTCACTGAGATTCTAATGAAACCACTGGTGTCGACACCTCAACCACGTGACAATTTCTCATCACCTTGCCAGCTAGAATTTGCGTGGAAATCTTCACCGCGGGGTAAGTGATTGAGATGATCGAGTACCTACGCGGTTTCTGCACAAGTTTAAACTTGTCCTTCATCTTCCCAGCGAGGCTGCGCTCACTCATCTTTTCACCAAATGCCTTAGTCAGATTCAATCCTGAATGTTGCAATAATGTGATCAGATGGACCATCATATCGGTGATAGGGATCAACACGTTCAACCACAAGCACTCGTCATGCACCAGGCACAACAATTGCTTAATGACAATTAGGTTGATATTTTACCGATGATAGTGTGGCACCCACAACATGTTCATCAACCCTGACTTGTTGAATCTGCGAATCCATTCCACAGGTTCTAACGCAGTGACACCAGATTCTTTATAGAAAACCCTCTGCATGAAGGTGTTGGTAGCCAGGTGGAGAAACCACTCATAGTCCACCAAATCCTAGTCTTCTAACTTTAAGTGAGGGATCTGCGCCAAGCACAAACATTCAAAGGTGATGTTCTCTGGAAATAGGGGTGTGTTGAGGACAAATTGTCCTGCATCGGGGTCCTTCGAGACCTTCACCTTTCCCTTGCATGGAGGGATATAATCTGGTAGCTTAGAAATAGGGTCCACCCCCTCAATGCTGATATCTTCTGTGCCCTCCTCTACCTCCAGATCTACCACTTTCCCCTTCTCTTTCGCATTGGACTTTTCTTTTCTCTGAGCCTGTGTAGCTGCATGCTTCCTCGGTGACTCGCACACCGGCATTGGCTTCTTTTTATTATCCTTCTTCGGCTTGGGGACCTCTCTCACTGGCATAGGCTTTGGCCTAAGCGACCTCGGCACCATAGGCACTGCTGCTGGAACCTCCATACTTAAAACCTTAGGAGTAGCTCCCTTAGAGGCAGTAGTCCCTCCAGTGCTTACAGTTTCTGCAGGACTAGTCCTAACATGATATCGCGAATAAGATTTCTGTTTGACTGGGGATACTGATCAAACACGGGGTTTGTGATCAAATCCTTAAAGAACTCACAGTTCATGCACCACAAACAACACAACACAAAAATTCTCAAAATGCAAAGTGTTTCTCGCTGGATGGCCATATGTATTTTATAGGCGAATTTGAATTCAAATTCGACTGTTCCCCCCAAAATTCGTCCATAAATGCTAGACTAGTGACAAATTTCCAAAGATGTCACTCTTAAATTCAGCCTAAAATGCCGCCCCCCACTCCTTTTAACCATCTTATAGCAGTCAAATCATGAACAGTGATGGTAACAATCACTTTTTGGTTGCGCTGCATGGTCTCTCCTTCTATAGCGCAACTCCCTTCGCGCTTCTTCTGGTACTATGACACCCTCTTGTTTCGCGTAGAGCCCCTGTCGCACAACCCTACACATCAGGCAGTGTAGTTTATAGTCTCGTGCTCCTTGCAACTTCCTAGAGCGTTAATACTATGCTACTGCCATATAGTCATTGGACTGAATCCCCCGTGTATGGCTTTAGTCGACTTCCATTTACCTTTCGTGGAAATGGATCTCCATTCAATTTCACAAGCTGAACTACTCCACCATCGGTAATCTCTTTGATAACATATGGCCCCACCCAATGCGTCTGAAATTTTCCTAGAAACTTATCAAACTTACGGTCATATAATAAAACTAAATCATTTACCTTGAAGGTGTGCAGTTTGATGTGCCGATCATGCCATGCCTTTTCGCGTTCCTTCTGAACCTGCTAATGGAACCCAACTAAAATATATCTTCCTTGATCTATGCTATCTACACAAGCCGCTCTTTTAAGGCTTCACGGTCTGCCATTCCTGTGAACGCTGCTATGCGTAGACTAGGCACAATGTACTCCATAGGCATCACAACCTCTACGCCATAGACCAACCTAAAAGGTTTCTGACCAGTAAGCTTCTTACAAGTATTTATGGAAGCCCATAATATTGTTGGTACATGCATGTCCCAATCATTCCTCCGTTCATTTCAAACCTTTGTCAGTGCATTCTCCAATATCTTATTAAACGCTTCAATCGTCCCATTAGCCTGAGGATGATATGGCGTACTCTTCTGGTGATAAACTTGGAATTCTTTCGTTAGCGTGCTGATCGTTTCATTGAGGAAATGCGTACTGCGATCGCTCATCAAAATCTTCGAACAACCAAACCCGGTCAACACATATTCAAATAAGAACTTCGCTATTGTTTCCCCTTCACAGTCCTTCACGCACTGTGCCTCCACCCATCTGGTCACATACTCAGTCGCGGTGATGATATACCACGCACCCATCTTCTTTCCCGAACGCTAAATTGGTCCTACAAAATCAATTGCCCATTTCTCAAATGGCTATAATGATACATGTGGATTCAAAGGTAGCTCATCCCTCCCCGATGGCTTGCCATTCTCTAACATGCATCACACGCCCTACAATACGCTTTGGAATCCTTATGCAATGTTGGCCACCATAACCCAACACGTAAAATCTTCTGCGCTATTCTTTTTCCTACATAATGGCCTCCTGTAACTCCTCCATGAGTTTCAACTAGGATACTGCTTCGTTCAAAATCAAGCACATAGCGTCGCAGTATCTCGTTCGATCCCATCTTATACAAGTGACTTGCAATAACAGAAAAATCTGTAGCGCGCACTACCAATTCCTTCCTCTGTTGACTCGTGTATCCTTCGGGAGCTGTTCCCATAGTCAGGAAGTGGATAATGTCTGCAAAGTGATTATCTGCTACGTGCATCGCAAAGAGCCGTGCTTCAGGCAACACTTCTTCTAAATTGGTAGGCTCCTCTCCTGTTTCAATGCACGACAGATGATCTGGCCCTGCATTCAATCGTCTTGGCTTCACAATTACTTCGAAATCATACTCCTGAAACAATAGCATACATCTTAAAGTGTCTGCCTAGCAGGTAAAGTCTGAACTTCTGGAGCATGTACACCATAGCCAACCCTTCGTGCTCTGCTGTTGAATAACTCTTTGAAGCCTTAGACAAATTCCTGCTTGCAAATGCTATAGGGTGATCCAATTCTTTCGCCGGCCTGTGTCAGCGCTACTCCCAACACAATACATGAAGCATCCACATGCACATGAAATTCCTTCTTCCAATCCGGGAAGACTAGGATCAGCGCGGTGGCCATTTTCTCATTCAATACATCTAGACTACGCTGACATTCTTCATCCCAACAGAATGTAGCATCGTTTTTTAATAACTTTTCCATCGGCGTGGTAATATAGGCGTAACTCTAGATGAAATTTCTATAGTATCCAGTATGACCCAGTATTGCGCGCAGCTGTGTAACACTTCTTGGTGCCTCCAAATTAATTATAACTATGATCTTGGCAAGGTCCACCATTAATCCTTGTCTGCACACTATATGACTGAGCAAGATTTCGAAAGGGACACAAAATAAGTACTTCTTCAAGTTTAGTGCAATCTACTACCTCTGGCACGTATCCAACATCAAGCACAAACTAGCTACATGACATTTTACCAGTCCAAATATTTTCCAATCATCAAAATATACCTCCAAAAACTTGTGAATGAACTCTTTGAACGTTGCGATGATTACGCGCGAGAAGATCTCCAACGCATTTTTGAGCCCAAAAGACATTACCATATACTGAAAACATCCCCTCTCAGTCACGAAGGTCATCTTACTCATGTCTTCTAGCATGATCTTGATTTGATGGTACCCAAAGAACCCATCAGTGAATGAATATGCTTCCTGCCTGCCAACATTATCCAATAATTCATCTGTGAATGGGGTTGGAAAAGGATCATGAACGCAGGCATCATTGAGGTTCCTGAGATCTACGCAAATCCTAATTTCATCCTTTTCCTTCTTGTCCTGAACTACCACTGGACTCACCCAATCGGATTCCTCCACCCGTTCAATAATACCTGCTACAAGCATCTTGCCCAACTCCAGACAGATCTTTTCCTTATACTTGGGATTAAGGCGATAGGGCCTTTGCTTAACAGGCTTCACATCCAGTTTCAAAGTTATTTTCATTACTCTCAAATCACCTATGATGCCTTTAAGTCTGAAAACTTGGTGGGAACCAAATCTTGATATTCACAGAGCAACTCAGTGACCTTATCCACCGTAGCATCATCCCAATAGTCCCCTATTTTCTCAAGATTTTGCTTCGCCTCTGTGCCAATGTTCACTTGTCTGATTTTCAGTGACATAGTGATATCTGGATTCTCTATCTGCGGCCCCTCAACTTCACAGTGGCCTTCTGCCTATGGGATGTTAATATTCCTTTGATCCTTGTCTTCTTCTTCAGCAGTCACATTGTAACACTTCAGTGCATGGCGCAACTGGGTGGTCCAATATGGTTGAATCAGATCTAAGGGGTCATGTGGTATTTTGAAGATCGTTGCCTTGACCTCCTGCAACGCTTCATTGATGCATTCTAATCCATCCTCAAAGCTGAATGTCATCAAAAATCCATGTCTCAAAATGTCCCACTCATCAGTGTCGTGGCAGAGGTTTATTTCTAGGTACCAATTCATCGGTATTACATCCAAAGTGTGATAGAATAAATGTAGCCACTCAAGTTGTGGCTCCGATCCATAAAAGTCAGTCCATTTTGCTAAATGATCGTGCAGATCATTCCTTCTATCATATTTCTTTGTTAGTTGTACTTTTGGGTGACCAAACCGTAACCTCATCATTTTTTTGTATTCATGCCATCCATCAAAACTGTCTTTGTGCGTACCCCACCATCTTGCGGGCATAGCGCGCAACGCCAAATTCAAGGCTTGGAAGTGATGCTTCTTAGGCACTTGCCTTTCAAACACATCCAAAAATTTATCTACGTCAGTTAAACCAGTGTAGATACTTCATGCAACCGATTCTGCCGGTGCTCCAGCTCTTCATCTGAATTTGATATATGAAACTTTCGTGGTCCCATGCAATGCGTCCATCAGATGTCGGATTAACAGAATCTTGATCTCATGCTATTATTTTATAGATTTGGTTCAGATCATCGTCACTTGCTTCATAATCACAGACCCATTCAGTATAACGCAATCCTTCTGCAGGGTCCAACGGTACTACTACACAGAGCGATTTCCTCTCAAATGACATTGTCCGCTTCTTCAAATTGATCACCCCATTCATGTCAATAGGCCAATCGATCATAAGGAGCGCGGTGTATGGATTGTTGTCATCCATGATCTCTATCACTTCAAAATTGGCCATTGCACTCATGCCTTCAATGTCTACCGTCACTCCCGGCAATCTTCCCATGGGGATAATCTTCTGTTGATTTTCCATCCTCAATTGAATCAGAGACGACTGCAGCGCAAGTTCCCCATTCTCTCCCACATTTGTTTAGGCAAAACATTCACATCCAACCCAAGATCCTGAATAACTTGGTCCATTTCATATTCTCCTATTTGTGTGGTGAGCCTCATCTCACACCCAGTTCTTGTCATACGCTTACCAATTTTTCTGACTAAGCGAGGTCCTTCAAGAGCATTTTCTTTATTGGAACATTTATTTATCAACTCTTGTAATCCTTTCACGGCCTTTCTATAGCAAAGTAGCTTCATACATATCTCCAAGAACGTGGTAAGCAAGGAGGGGTCCATTTCTTCACACAACTGATCCTGAATTCCTGAGGTAGAGGCCTCAGCTAAGCTTTTCTTCGCTTCCATGAACATTTCTTTCACATGCTTCAAATCAAACCCAACCTATTTTTCTAGAGCCTTGCAGGCCCACTCACCTTCTTCAAGTTTCTTTCCTTTACCTTCGCTAGGCGTCATTCCACTTTGTAGCACGATGTTTACATTAGGATCCTCTTCATGGGGTTCAACCCTCACATCTACAGATTCTAGGTAGGTTGTTGTGTTTGTGCCCTTTTCTCCTGCATCTTAGTTATTAATACAGCGTAGTCTTCTATCGCGTGGTCAAACTGATTACAATGTCGGCACGACAGGAGCGTGGGGCTTGTACACTCCCGTGCGTATTGTCCCGACACTCCATAATTGTAACAAGTGACTTTTCCCCAACATCTTGCAGGTTGTCCTCATCCTTAGCCTCGTTCGCACCCCTGATATCCTTCGTGCGCACCCCCAGTGCCTTGATCTGGAGGTTGAGTTTCTGTCTACATTCAATACACGGGCATTCTTTCCATCATCAACTCGTAGCTACAACAGTTACACTCATCGTGACCCACCAATTTGCAGAAGTTGTAGAAGAGTTGTTGCAGTGTATGCAGCAAGTGACCAGATAGATAGCACACCATAGTGCAGGCCCTGTACTTGGCTTGGCTTGAGCTTCTGGCCTCGGAGGCATTGACCCTCCTCCTGCAACATAATTCAAAAAGACAGGGCAGTGATCTTTATCATGCCCCTGGCTCTTACACTTCAGGCACCAAACTTCGTCGCACACCTCTGGCTGAGCTGCTCTATCCTTCTTCGGACTTTAAACTCTAGGAAAATATTCTGCAACTCCGCGTGAATCTGTTTAACTCCCAAAGCAGTGTCTTGAATCGATGTCTCATGCAACCTCATCACAATTTCCAGGGATTCTGCCTAGGTCCCAATCTTTTGATGTGATAAGGCGACCTTTAGGTGAGGCAAGAGCGAAGCTACAAACCATTCACGATGTTTCCCATCTGTAAGATTCATGTTAGCTTCACGGATCTGACATTTCAATCTCTAATCCATCTCCCAGGGTGTTTCTCTAGGCCTCATCATGATTTCCTTGAATCCAACGACTGACTGTGATTCAGACTTGTGCCTACTGAATTCCTTATTCAATGCAGTTTGAATGTCTGCCAATAGAGACATTAGGTTATCGGTGCAGTACTTAATGTACCACGTTAGCGCGCGATCTTGTAAAATAGTAACCAACATTGATCAACACATCTGACGAGGTACCATGGTCCAAAACCATAGGTTCAAGTTCCAAGGACTAACCGCCACGGACCAAAGGTAAGTTTTCGAACATATATGCGCCTTTCATTTTGTGCACCTACGTGTGTACGTATACGTGCCTTTTGCTCTAATTACCCGCGTATATACGCACTTTCATCACGGTCAACCTGCGTATATCTCTCTTTTGATCTACTGCTCTAGACTACCATAAGATTAAGTTGCCATCACTTGTATCAAACTTCTGAGTGAGTTGCCATTAAGGACAAAACCTGAATCATAATGCCAACAATCTCCCCCTTTGGACTTGATGGCAACCACCACACCAAGTCACTCTCCCCCTTTGACATCAAGGGCAAAGGGCGGACCAAGATATTCTCTTCCTTGGTATACCTTCTGCTGTCCATACTTCGTCGCGCACCTCTGGCCAAGCTGCTCTATCCTTCTTCGGACTTTAAACTCTAGGAAAATATTCTGCAACTCCGCGTGAATCTGTTTAACTCCCAAAGCAGTGTCTTGAATCGGTGTCTCATGCAACCTCATCGCAATTTACAGGGATTCTGCCTAGGTCCCAATCTTTTGATGTGATAAGGCGACCTTTAGGTGAGGCAAGAGCGAAGCTACAAACCATTCACGATGTTTCCCATCTGTAAGATTCATGTTAGCTTCACGGATCTGACATTTCAATCTCTAATCCATCTCCCAGGGTGTTTCTCTAGGCCTCATCATGATTTCCTTGAATCCAACGACTGACTGTGATTTAGACTTGTGCCTACTGAATTCCTTATTCAACGCAATTTGAATGTCTGCCAATAGAGACATTAGGTTATCGGTGCAGTACTTAATGTACCACGTTAGCACGCGATCTTGTAAAATAGTAACCAACATTGATCAACACATCTGACGAGGTACCATGGTCCAAAACCATAGGTTCAAGTTCCAAGGACTAACCGCCACGGACCAAAAGGTAAGTTTTCCAACATATACACGCCTTTCATTGTTTTACGGATCTCCTTCAAGCGATCAAGCTTCTACCAAAGGACCTGCTCCGATACCAATTGTTGGAAATAATACTGAGAGGGGGGGGGTGAATCAGTATTATCAAGTCAGTAAAACTTTTTCATTTTTCATACTCAGATTCATATACGTGACTTCAGTTAAGGATATCCGCGTATATACGCGACTGTG